>JALHBL010000387.1:0-123948 GCA_023638675.1 Camponotus pennsylvanicus | reverse complement strand
ATTTTGAAAAAAAATTTATATAAACTGATGAATAACGGGGTATTTGGCAAGACGATGAAAAATGTGCGTAATCGCGTCGACGCAAAATTATTAACAAAGTGGGACGGACGATATGGTGCAGAAGCATTGATAAGTGAAACCAAATTTCCATAGTCGAAGTATATTTTCGGAGAATCTCGTTGCCGCTACAGTTACGCAAACTCGAAGTAAGATTTTATAAACCTAATCTATATCGGCATGTGTATTCTCGACATATCCAAGACATGTTTGTACGAGTTTCACCACGAGTACATGTTTCCTCTGTATCGCGACAAATGCCGAGTAATGTACACCGACACGGATAGTCTCATCTATCACATCGAATGCGTCGATGTATATGAAAACATGAAGCGCGATATCAACCGATTTGATACGAGCGATTATCCAATTGATAACGCGTACGGTATACCGCTCGTAAATAAAAAGGTACCGGGTCTAATGAAGGATGAAAATAATGGTGCCATAATGACCGAATTTGCCGGGCTCAGAGCAAAAATGTACGCGTTACGAGTCGATGGGAAAAAGGATACGAAGAAAGTTAAAGGCGTCAAGAGCAACGTTGTCGCGAGAACGATAACGTTTGACGATTACACACGGTGTTTGAAAGAAGAAATTGAAATGACGCGCCAGCAGTCGTGTATAAGATCGAAATTGCACCAAGTATAATAGTTCATATTACAAATTGTTCTGAACGAATCCTATACCACCGATACGCTACCGTCTTCGAGACATTATAAGATATTCCATTTGTATCTTAAAAATCTTTATTAATATTTCTTTCACACACACACATTTTACAATGGTATCTTATAATGCCCCCACGGTAGCGTATCGGTGGTTTCGGGTACGATATACCGCTTGTCGTCGTACGGACTCAGAGCAATTTTTGTCTCGCGGATTGTGTATACTTGGTGCAATTTCGATCTTATACACGACTGCTGGCGCGTCATTTCAATTTCTTCTTTCAAACACCGTGTGTAATCATCAAACGTTATCGTTCTCGCGACAACGTTGCTCTTGACGCCTTTAACTTTCTTCGTATCCTTTTTCCCATCGACTCGTAACGCGTACATTTTTGCTCTGAGCCCGGCAAATTCGGTCATTATGGCACCGTTATTTTCATCCTTCATTAGACCCGGTACCTTTTTATTTATGAGCGGTATACCGTACACGTTATCAATTGGATAATCGCTCGTATCAAATCGGTTGATATCGCGCTTCATGTTTTCATATACATCGACGCATTCGATGTGATATATTAGACTATCTGTGTCGGTGTACATTACTCGGCATTTGTCGCGATACAAAGGAAACATGTACTCGTGGTGAAATTCGTACAAGCACGTTTTAGAAATGTCTAGTATGCACATGCCGACATAGATTGGTTTATAAAATCTTACTTCTAGTTTGCGTAACTCTATGGCAACGAGATTCTCCGAAAAAATACTTCGACTATGGAAATTTGGTTTCGCTATCATTGCTTCTGCGCCGTATCGTCCGTCCCACTTTGTTAATAATTTTACGTCGACACGATTACGCACATTTTCCATCGTCTTGCCAAATACCGCGTTATTCATCAGTTTATATAAATTTTTTTCAAAATCATTTTTCGCGAGTGTTCTAAACTGTGTATTTAATTCGATATAACTGCGAAGCCACGGAGATTGTGAAAACTGTAAAAGTCGATGTATTTTTGTAACGCGAAGGCCGTGTCGCGTACATTGCTGTAGATTACGGTAGTGTATCACGTAACGCTTCTTATCGTATAATGTTGCGAGGAGTTTGTCTTGCCGCTTGCCGGGCGGCTTGTCGCGTATCGGACAAAACGGAAGGTCAGTGTGCGTATCTTGAAGATGTTGCGGGTACTCGAGATCGACTTCGAGGATATAACCCGTAGGCGAATCTAACGCGATCGATGCTACGTCAAAATTCGACACGTCGTCGACCCATCGAAAATCGGCATAGGGCAACGGTTGACACATTGCCCATCCGTATAAATTATTTACATCGAAATACATCAAATACGACGATGGTTTCGATGGATCGTATGACTCCATGTATTTGTTATTAGCACGCGCGTATCTACCCGAACACTGACTCAGACCACCGCGTATACCGCGTTCGATAAACATGACCATGTCGATGTCGGTAAGCAATTCGAACGTAATCTTTGTATGCTTCAACATGGCGTCCCACGTGTATCCGGGTAGAGTATAGTAATACGCAGGGTCGAGTCCGTAACTTTTGATGCAACTATCGCGAAAGTTTTCAAAAATATCGGCTAATAACAAAACATCGATTTTAAGATATAAATCGCTATATTCGCCTAGCGTTCGAATGGAGAATCGCGTCCAGATGGTCTCGGCGTGCGCGTAATCGCTCTCGGATATAGTTTCACCGGTTAAGGAACTGTAAAATGATTCACGCGGTGGTAAACATGTATCTTGCAATTTGTCAACGGAATCGATGTATTCGTATGGAAACACACCTTTTCGTGTTAATAATTTGAAGTTTTCACTCGATAAATTTTGAAATTCTGATTTTAAAATATCCAGTTTATCTTTATCTAGATAAGATGCTAATTTGTCGAGACTTGCCGTAAGAAATTTTAATGAATCGATGAAGCGTAATTTTACTTGATTTTTTGGTTTTTCTTCCTTAAGATCGACATTTTTGGTAAACGATATATATTTCTCTTTCGTTATTGGAAGTAACTCGACTTTCCCTTCGAACGCTGTGGCTATTTCCTCGATAATGAAATGCGAATCATAACCGGATAAATTATGAAACACTATCGGAATACAGAAAGACTCTTTATAATTTAAATTACAATTTGAATGCGCGGGACCTCTGTACCGTCCAGTCAAATGGCAATGATCGCGTACGCGTGTATCGTCTTGCGCGAACGGTTTTTCGCATATATGACATTGAGTAGCGCTTTTAAATTTTTCACACTCTTCGAATGTTAAATCTACCATAGGGACATTAGTAGTTAAAATATTTTTTACACGAAATGCTAACATTTTAAGTTGCTCGACGAACCATGCTATACAATCGGTACTGCGACGCGAATGATATGCGGATAATGAGTCGTCGTACGAGCAATGTATATAATATGCTATGCTAAATACTTGATGGTGCTGGCACATATTCTTCTCTTCCTCCATCTTGGCCAGAACGCATTCCAAGTCGGCGTACACGATGAATGGAAGCTGCTCTTTCCTGTTGTAATTGTTGAACGATAACCACTTGTCCTTATCGCTCGGTAACCGGATAGCGCAGTCGTTTATTTTTCCGCAGTCGACAGTATGCGACTGCAACTTGTCGTCCGAATTAAAGTAATGCAAGCATCTATAAAAGAAAATAAAAATTTTTTTTAAAAATTAAAGATTTATATACAATTTGCTACATAACTTATAATTATTTAAATTATACATACCGATCGCAGATATATTTCTTATGGTCCTTTTTGCTTAGTTGCGAGCTCACGAGCCGGAATAAGTTCTTGATCCAAGCGAAATGCCCGACGCTGTTGCCGTCTTCCACATACAACAGGTTGACGTGTTTATCCCGTTTCTGCTCCGAAAGACGTACCGGGACAATGCTGTTTTCTTTCTCGATGCTGTAGACGTTGATCGAAATATCGTTGACAAGTTCAAATTTTTTTAGTTGGTTCAACGTCATCGGAAACTCAATATTTTGTACATTTAACACCGTCGTATAGTGGGGATATGAAGATTCCCGATTCGTGTCTCTTTTAGCGGGATATAGAGCGGCCACCACTGCCCACGCGAAACACGCATTGTCTTTTGATTGTACGTTAATCACCGCTCTCTTCATCACAATCTCCCGCGGCAATTTTATATGACATCCCGCGCGCATAGGATTATACTTATTTATATTTACAGTCAAATTCTGTATTCGCGACAATGCCCACCCGCTATCGCGTTCTTGAAATTCTTCCAGCGATGCTAGAGTGGGTTCGATAACGCGACGCTCGTACCACTCGTGTAAATCGGATGTGCGAAAGAGTTCGCAGTTTCTCGTATTAATACTTTTATTTGCGCGCTTATCACCCGACACAAATTCACCATTGAATATAGTGTTCACTTTTACACTGTTGTGTCTTCTTATAACGTCCTGCACATGTTCTATCACAATGTCTTTGGCGTCATCGAGAAATTGACGAGGTTCGATATGGTTTGCGTTAATCACAGCACCGGTCAGAATACGGTTATCGAACGCGGTATCAATCTCGCGCCACACAAGTTCATTTTGATGCGCGCTACATCCGGCACCCGCGTTATTGTCGCCACTGTAATTACCACCACTGGGCATAAACTGTCTCTGCAATCGAGTCTTTGCACCTTCGAGTCGCGCGATCCGAGCAATCAATGATTGTCGATTCCCGATCGATAATCGTAGTCGTTTGATCCGACTTTGCTCTTCCAGCGACTCGATGTACTCGTTGCATCGTTGTAGCCATGCAAAATATTCGCCCAAGGTGGCAATTTGGTTGGATTGCTCCACCAGGTCGCGTTCAGTCTGTTCGATATTTTCCATTTTTTTCACAGAGTGCAAATTGGGCACATATTGCATGGAAATCTTATATACAACGGCTCGCTACACCTTGAACAGAATCGTCCATCCATCGTATTAAGTGTCTCAATTTTATGTTTTCTAATAGCATACATCATTTGGCTATCCACGCCTTGCAATGCAATCATACACGAAGGACATACAGCTAGAGCACCACCCGTGGAATAATAACTGTATATGATACAAAATTTTGTACTACGTGCGTTTAAAGCATTAATTTCCGCAACAGACACTATTTTCTCTCTGAATTCCGTGGAGTTCTCACTGCAGTCACTAATGCAGTCACTGTCAGATGACAACGCGTGATCTTCGTCTTCCATTTTTATATATATTATCACACAACACACTGACAGAACACTATACTTTTTGACTATACTTTTACTATACCGACGCGACGTGTCGATGCGCGTTCAAATCACGTACTGTGACTTGATGCGCTTCAATCCTCCCTGTATTTCGTCTAAACCTGTCTTTATCTTTGTGTAAAATAAATAAGTATGGTGTATCATAATAATCATTTATTTACATCTCAGAAAGAATTCGTTCTCTCACACGCGCGGCAAGGGCACAAAGCAGCCGAATATCGGCGCTGACACGTTGCAATTCTTCCTAGAAAAAATATGGAAAATAATTCTGGATCGGCTCTAATATCTAATCCTCTTCAAATACTACTGTTTACTAGCCGGACATCGGTTTATGATTGTTTATACTTGTCATAAAACATCCAACGCGTTCCCAAGCGTCCCCCACCCCGCCCCGCAGCCCCCGCGCCTATGAAATCCCCTCCGTCCCGCGTGACGTTATTCCCCCGCGTTTATATTGTTTATGTTAAAAATATATATAATGAAGAGGAGTCTGCTGCACTAGAGTGTCATTTCTTTCGTTGCTCTTCTGTGTTTTGGTGGTCTTGTGCAATGGCTGAAGAAAACGTAATTATCATCGACGACGATTCGGATGATGGTTACGATTATTGGATGGATCCAGCTGTGGCGGAGAGGATGGAGATAGAGAGAGAGGAGAGAGAGAGGATGGAAGATGATGGATCTGATATAGAACCCTTGGCGAAGGACAGTGATTATGATAGTGACAATAGTGTCGATATTCTTGATGAACGGTTACAAAAGAAACAGAGAGATTTAAGCATATCTGAAATAATGACATACAACCAAGCAACAAAAATATGCTGCATTTCTTATTATTATATGGAAAATGGATCAAAATATTGCACCGAATGCTTTCTAGAAGCACCGGATCAATATGAAGAAACTAGTGCTGTTCGAGAACATAGAACCATAGCTTATGCTTTTTTGGCAGGTATGTTATGCAACGGGTGCAGAAGATCTTTGCATCAAATATTGGCCTGCAACATGTGCCCTATTTGCACAAATTAAATGGATAACATTGTATCTTTTAATTTATTATATATCAAAAGTATTTTAAAATAAATTATTAAATAATTTAAAATTAATGAAATGCATGTTTTCTTCTGTTTTCAGAAACGGCTTCCCCCTTACAGCCCGCATTATTTTATATATTATTTTTCTTTTATATTATATACTTTTTTATTAAACTCACACACATTTAAATAAATTATATATTTTTAATTGTAACCAAAAAAAAATGCAATTATTTACACGCCTTGCGCTCCAATCCTTTGCGTGCTCTCGCATTAATTATAAGTCTCGCTATGATTCTCGCTCGCACGCGCTATCGTTCTCTCTTGCGCTAGTTGTAAGTATAGCGATATTGTTCTCTCTTTCGTACGCGTTGTCTTGCGCTATGATTCTCTCTCGCACGCGTTGTTCTTGCGATATTATCGTTCTCTCTCACACGCGCGGCAACGGTACAAAGCAGCCGAATATCGGTGCTGATACGTTGCAATTATTCCTAGAAAATAATTCTGGCCCTATAATATCCAATCCTCTTCAAATACCGCTGTTTATCAATCGGTTTATGATTGTTTATACTTGTCATAAAAAAAAAGCACGTCCCCAAGCGTCCCCCGCCCCGCCCCGCAGTCCCCGCGCCTACGAAATCCCCTCCGTTCCGCCACCGCCCCGCCCCGCAGCCCCCGCGCCTACGAAATCCCCTCCGTCCCGCGTGACGTCATTCCCCCGCGCCGCTGAGATCCCCTCGCACCTCACCCCCCTGAGAGGACCTGCGTTAGAACCGGCCCTGTATACCTACTGCGTAAAGACTTTACGCAATCAAGAGCGTCATGAATTGGAAAGTGGCCAATCAATGACGAAGTTGCCACGGCGCACGCAACTATCCGGATTCGCATGTTTCAGGAATGTGTAATACATATAGTTCCACGTTCCACTTAATGCTCGTAACGCTTACAAGCATTTAACTTTGTTTATCTTTAGGCGAACAACAAGGATGAAATATTTCCGCGGTTTTGTATATATATATATATATATATAATATATAAAAAACGTTCATTGCATAATATACAGATATATTTTTACACTACGTATGAGCGTATATATAGTTATTTACATTTACGTATATATATATATATATATATATATATATATATATATATACCCAGCAGCACTATGTCCAAAATCAGGACATGAGACGTCTTTAAGACATCTATCAAACGTCTTATGATATGATATCTAAAAGACATCTTAAAGACCTCTCATGACCTGATTTTGGACATGGTGCTGTCTGGGTAGATTTCTAGTACTGGTGGCAGTGAATTTTGGATCACAATCATTGCAGTAGTGCGCTATAATATAAACTATTCAGATTTAAATAAAATTTTAATTAATATATATAAATATTCATTAAATATCTCCGGTAAACGCATTAACGGAGATGAATATGTATAGATAACATATGTGGATCTATAATAAATATCTTTGATAAATATTTGATGGATAATATAGATATATAAATAATAATAATATGTGAATATCTAATGGATATACAGGATATCCCATATGAGAGGTCTATATTAAGGGCGTATTATTGAAGTCATTTAAAGTTAAAATTGTTTAAAAAACATATGTCCGTAAACGCTTCCTAACAGAATTACAGCCATTGAAAGTTTATGTGAATATTTAAAAAAGGAAAGAAAAAAGACATTTAATTTAACTTGTTTATACACAAATATATGTATTACAAATTAAAATCAATATTTTATGCAGAACAATCTCGCAATAGGGAACTTATAAACAGAATTATGAATGCGGCAACGCAAATAAAAAATTCTACTGATATGGTGGAGCGAGCTGTTAGATTACTTTTATTTAGAACAAGACTTTGTATTGAATCTACAGGAAATTATTTTGGACAGAATTTGTAATACATTTGTAAATAAATAATTTAAATTGAATGTCTTTTTTCTTTCCTATTTCAGATATCACATCAAATTTACATCATTTTTCAATGGCTGTAGTTCTGTTAGAAGGCGTTTACGGACATTATATTTATTAGACAATTTCAACTCTAAATGACTTCAATAACACGCCCTTAATGTATGGACCTCGAGTCATGGGACCCTGTATATATCTTTGGTAGCTATTTGAACATGTGAATTTTTAGTGGACACGGATAAGTGGACAATATATGGACTTCCAATGAATATCCTTGGTGAATTTTCAGTGGACATGGATGTGTAGACATTATATGGATGTCTAATGGATATCCTTGGTAGATGTTCAGTGGACATGGATATGTGGATTTTATATGGATGTCCAATGGATATCTTTGATAGATGTTCAGTGGACATGGATATGTGGATTTTATATGGATGTCCAATGGATATCCTTGATAGATTTTCAGTGGACATTGGTATGTAGACGTTATATGGATGTCCAATGGATATCCTTGGTAGATGTTCAGTGGACATGGATATGTAGAAATTATATGGATGTCTAATGGATATCCTTGGTAGATGTTCAGTGGACAATATATGGATGTTCAATGGATATCTTTGGTAGATTTTCAGTAGATATGTATATGTGGATTTTATATGGATGTCCAATGGATATCTTTGATAGATTTTCAGTGGACATGGATATGTAGACATTATATGGATGTCTAATGGATATCCTTGGTAGATGTTCAGTGGACATGAATATGTGGATAATATGTGGATGTTCAATGGATATCTTTGGTAGATTTTCAGTAGATATGGATATGTGGATTTTATATGGATGTCCAATGGATATCTTTGATAGATTTTCAGTAGATATGGATATAGAGATTTTATATGGATATTTAATGGATATCATCATTGGTTATTCAGGAGATATAAACATTTTAGACATCTTATAGATATCTATTGGTTATCCATAGTGGATATGGACATTAAATGGATATGTAGATATCCAGTAGATATCCATTAGATATTTGCTTCTGTGTGGGTGTTAATTGCAAATTACATATTTTTTCTTCAAAACAACTATGTGTTTTCTTTACACCAATTGATTCCTCTCATTATTTTGTACGTAAAAGAATTAAGGTAGGATAATCGAAAAATGAATATTTTACAAGATATTTTACGGTTTATGTAAAATTAAGAAATTATTTCAAGCCTCATAACTCAAAAAGTACTTAACGAAAAGGTACTTAATTATAGTGTTTTAAAAAGCTCTCGAGATAAGCTACAAGAATATGCAATGACAAATAGTAGGTTCCATTTAAGAAATTGAAGGTGACCTTCATGTGACCTTCAAATCCCTAAAAAAATACCTTTTAAAAAAAGGTAAAGAAAAAGCGTCGAGTTCATCTAAAAACTATCTCACAAAAAATAGCTGTGTGCTTTTATATAATCCGCTGCTGACAAATAGGTAGAAGTTCCGTTTAAAATCTATTACATTTTTGTCATAAAGAAGAACATTTTTGTTAGAGTTGAATCAATTTTTTAAAATAAAAGATTACGTCAAATGATTTTTAAATTTTCTAAAAAATTAAAATAAGATTAAAAAACTTATTTAAAAATTAAAAATTAAAAAAAATGAAAGATTACGTCAATAATTTTTAAATCTACAAAAATAAAATAAAAGAACAAATTTTTTAAAAATTAAAAATTAAAAAGAATATAAATTAAAAAAATTTTAAATAAAAAAACTCGACGCGCTATCAATTTGATTGACAATAATAATAAATGAGCAATTACATACTAGCATTATTTCAATAATTACTAGGCAGCGCCGAGTTTTTTTATTTAAAATTTTTTTAATTTATATTCTTTTTAATTTTTAATTTTTAAAAAAATTTGTTTTTTTATTTTATTTTTGTAGACGATTTAAAAATTATTGACGTAATCTTTCATTTTTTTTAATTTTTAATTTTTAAATAAGTTTTTTAATCTTATTTTAATTTTTTAGAAAATTTAAAAATCATTTGACGTAATCTTTTATTTTAAAAAATTGATTCAACTCTAACAAAAATGTGCTTCTTTATGACAAAAATGTAATAGATTTTAAACGGAACTTCTACCTATTTGTCAGCAGCGGATTATATAAAAGCACATATGTATAAAATTTAATAACACTAACAAAGTTAAAGTGAAATTGCACCCCAACTTGACGCAATTTTTATATCAGTACTTTTTGTAAATAAAGGTAGCTAGTTTTTGTGATAGCTATTTTTTGTGATAGTTTTAGATAGTTTTTAGATGAACTCGACGCTTTTTCTTTACCTTTTTTTAAAAGGTATTTTTTTAGGGATATCACTTCTTTTTGTATAAAAAATTATGTATTTTAAATTTAATTTTTGATAATTATTATATTTCATAATATTTATTAAACATTTTTAAAAATAAACCCACCACCACCCCCGTCATACTATATCAAAATGTGTGACGATCTCGCTTGCTTACTATAGATATTTAAATATTATATGATCGTTTTTTACAGATATTTAAGTTTAACTTTTCTTTAAATGTATTTTTTAAGAATATCACTTTTTATGTATTAAAAATGTATGCATTATATATTTTATGAATTTTTTATGAATATTATTTTTTTATAGTACGTATTTATTATACATTTTTAAATAAATTCCCCGTAATACTTTTTCAAAACGTGACGGTCTTTTTTGCCTACTACAGATATTTAAATTATTAATTTTATCATATTGGATATATTTATATATTACTTATTAGACATTCTTCGTAGGAAAAGTAAACAAACATTTTTACCACCTCTAGGCCATTGTTTTTTCTTAACTTGAGCATCATTAGCTTCGATCCAAATATTAGATGTTCCTTCTCTGCACATACTTATACCTCTAAAAAAACCTTACAAAGGTTAACAAAATACGCCAAGTACATAAAAAATATTCTACCTTATATGCAACAAAATGTTTAATGAAAAAAGTCCTAAAAATAATTTATAATAATTTTCCCTTACAAAACCATTTTTCTGCAAAACAAAACCTCAACAAATAATTATCATAAAAAAATATAAAAAAATAAAATATCAAAACTAAATAGGAAATCAATAATTACTATTAGCCAAGTACCTAAGAGCAATTTGCAAATTTGATATAATACTTGCCATGAAATCAATTTTACATTGCAGAAATATTATACATAAATTCTCCCTAAAAAATTAAAACGCATTTTATATTTATTCAGACAAACTTGATTTTTAAAATATTTAAAATCAACACTAAATGAGAATTAGGATTCTTTTAATTCCTAAAACATTTTTTATATAATGTATATAATTTAAGAAAAAAACGTTTTACGCAAGTTTTAAATCGCACAGTCTTTAAATCGAAGTAAGTTATGAAAACTTGGCGTGCCCGGATCGTAATCAAGCACAGATTTAATATTTAATTGTATAATGTCTAAGATTTTACATTTTATTGGGGATATATTTGTTTATAATGTAAACGATCCGGGCACGCCAGTTTTCATAACTTACTTCGATTTAAAGACTGTGCGATTTAAAACTTGCGTAAAACGTTTTTTCTTAAATTATATACATTATATAAAAAATGTTTTAGGAATTAAAAGAATCCTAATTCTCATTTAGTGTTGATTTTAAATATTTTAAAAATCAAGTTTGTCTGAATAAATATAAAATGCGTTTTAATTTTTTAGGGAGAATTTATGTATAATATTTCTACAATGTAAAATTGATTTCATGGCAAGTATTATATCAAATTTGCAAATTGCTCTTAGGTACTTGGCTAATAGTAATTATTGATTTCCTATTTAGTTTTGATATTTTATTTTTTTATATTTTTTTATGATAATTACATGTTGAGGTTTTGTTTTTCAGAAAAATGGTTTTGTAAGGTAAAATTATTATAAATTATTTTTAGGACTTTTTTTATTAAACATTTTGTTGCATATAAGGTAGAATATTTTTTATGTACTTGGCGTATTTTTTTAACCTTTGTAAGGTTTTTCTTAGAGGGATATCACATCTTTTTGTAAAATTTTATATCCTTTCTACAAATTAATTTTTGGGGGATAATTTTTGTAAATTATTCTTAGGGACATTTTTTTTATTAAACGTTTTGTTGTATACAAAGCGAAATATTTTTTATGTACTTGGCGTATTTTTTTTTACCTTTGCAAGGTTTTTTTTAGAGGGATTTCACATCTTTTCGTCAAATTTTATATGCTTCCTGTAAATTATTTTTTGGGGAAAAATATTAGTAAATTATTTTTAGGGACAATATTTTATTTTTGAAAATTGTTACTGTACGGTAACTTAGTCTTTCTACAAGTCATAACTAACAGTACAGGTTTCATATTTCTGTGGTGCACCGTTTCTAAAATATTAGATTTCACCTTCAAGGGATGGTTTTTAAAAATTATTATTATACGCTAAATTAGTCTTTGTAGAAACCTCAACTAACGGCATAGATTTTATATTTTTGTGACTCTACGTCTCTGAAATATTAGATTTCACCCCCAAGGGGTGGTTTTTAAAAATTGTTATTATACGGTAAATTAGTCTTTGTAGAAACCTTAACTAACGGCACAGGTTTTATGTTTTTGTGGTATATCGTTACTGAAATATTAGGTTTCATTCACAAGGGGTGGTTTTTAGAAATTATTATTATACGCTAAATTAGTCTTTGTAGAAACCTTAACTAATGGCACAAGTTTTATGTTTTTGTGGTATACCGTTTCTGATATTAGTTTTCACCCCCAAGGGGTGGTTTTCAAAAATTGTTATTATACGCTTAATTAGTCTTTCTACAAGTCATAACTAATAGTACAGGTTTTATATTTTTGTGGTGCACCGTTTCTGAAATATTAGATTTCACCTCCAAGGGGTGGTTTTTAAAAATTATTATTATACGCCAAATTAGTCTTTCTACAAGTCATAACTAATAGTACAGGTTTTATATTTTTGTGGTGCACCGTTTCTGAAATATTATATTTCACCCCCAAGGGGTGGTTTTTAAAAATTGTTATTATACGCTTAATTAGTCTTTCTAGAAGTCATAACTAACAGTACAGATTTTATATTTTTGTGGTGGACCGTTTCTGAAATATTAGATTTCACCCCCAAGGGGTGGTTTTTAAGAATTATTATTATACGCTTAATTAGTCTTTCTACAAGTCATAACTAACAGTACACATTTTATATTTTTGTGGTGCACCGTTTCTGAAATATTAGATTTCACCCCCAAGGGGTTGTTTTTAAAAATTATTATTATACGCTTAATTAGTCTTTCTACAAGTCATAACTGATAGTACAGGTTTTATATTTTTGTGGTGCACCGTTTTTGAAATATTAGCTTTCACCCCCAAGGGGTGATTTTTAAAAATTATTATTATACGTTAAATTAATCTTTGTAGAAATTTTAACTAACAGTACAAGTTTTATATTTTTATGGTGCACCGTTTCTGAAATCACAAACCATTTTATTTCTGGTTCTTTTCCATTTCCTGCTGTATCATTCCATAGTAGTACATATTATGTAAAAGTTTATATATTTGCAGCGTAGTCGTAATAATAAATAATACAACAATAATATAACATAATGTGAGAGAGAGAATCTTCTGCGTAGCCACATAATTGATTATATAGTATTTCTGCAATCATAAATTTATATATTTGCTGCATAGTCAAGAATGATTGTAGAAATATCATATAATCATAATTATATGACTATGCAGAAGATTATTTTCTTTCATTATGTTATATTATATTATTTATTAATATGACTTTGCTGTAAATAAAAGTAATTATTATTAATTTATTGATAACAATTTATTCATATCAATAATAATTTGACATGTATATGTTTGACATGTATATATTAATTTATTGATAACAATTTATTCATATCAATAATCGACGCAAGACACTACCGTGTCTCTTAATTTGACATGTATATGTTTGACATGTATATGTCAATTACGAAGCGCCAGGCGCCAGCGCCTCCGCCATCTGGTGTCGACAGCGGCAGTCGTACGCCAAATTGTGTTCTATATATATTGTTTGATGACGACGTGGACGTTTCTTAATCGTATTTTCACGATTTTAGAATTATATATCGCGATATTTCCACTTCTACGGCTCGTAGAGTAAAAATAAAGACACTTTTACTATATAATTCGAGCATAAGCTATCGATTAAGCCTAATAAGAGCTCGATCCGTTCAGCGGTTATCGTAATATAATAATATGAAATAATCTGAACTGGTCTCAATTTCCCGTCTCGCGTAAAGAGACACGGCGCGCGTCTTGCTAGAGAGATGAACTCGACGCAAGACACTACCGTGTCTCTTGATAATACTTTTATGTATAATAACTCTTCAAGGTCAAACCAATGGTACCATCTTATGGCCCCCTTGAAACCAAACAACTTTTGTCTGAAACATTTTTCTCTCCCGGGCTTGGTTTTCGAGATATTCGACTGGATGTATTAAAATGGGCCACCCTGTATATGGTAAATCTTTACTTTAACTTACCCACCTCTAATGACTTTGACCTTGACCTATGTTGTCAAGGTCACTACCCTGAGTGACCTCCAAAAAGTTTTAGCCGTCGGTCATTGTTTATTAAAAAGTTATAAACAAATAGTTTCATGAATTTCACGTAATTTTCGAACATATTACGTACTTAATAAAATGTATTTATAAGAAATATACGTTTATTTAATTATTTTTTATTTTTAATAAATATTTAATAAATTATTTAGGCAAAATAAAAAAAAAATAAAAACAACAGTATCTCTCACAAGTGAAATAAGTAAGCTAAATCAGAAATATATAAACGTGTTATTACACAGTGCTTCGCAGTATATGAAACATTCAGTATATTCAAAGTTGTCAAATAGTGAACATGTTGCTTATGAAAAAATTACAAACCCATGAGAGGTCCATCAGAAACGTATGTGTACACACACAAGACGCGCGCACACACACACACGCGTGCGCGCGGGGGTGCAAGGGGGCCTTCGGCCCCCCTCCCGCACCACCCCGCCGGTAGGCAAGGTGGACCTCATTTTACAACTTACAACATCTGTACAACGTACAAAAATGTAATTGTTAATTGCAAATTACATTTTTTTTTTCGAAACAATTTTGTGTTTTCTTTACACCAATTGATTCCTCTCATTATGTTGTACATAAAAGTATTAAGGTAAGATAATCGAAAAATGAATGTTTTACAAGATATTTTACGGTTTATGTAAAATTAAGAAATTATTTCAAGCCTCATAACTCGAAAAGTACTCAATGAAAAAATACTTTATTATAGTGTTTTGAAAAGCCCTCGAGATAAGCTACAAGAATATGTAATGAAAAATAGGGGGTTCCATTTATGAAATTTAAAACCTTACGTGACCTTCAAATAACTCTTCAAGTTCAAACCAATGGTACCATCTGTTCAGACAATATCATTGATTCAGATCAAACAATAATTTTATCCTCATCGAAACCGAAAATTCTCATACCATGTGATAATATCTCATAACGCTTTATACTCAAATGTTCTATCGATTAAATTTATGTTTATTTCTCAGTTTGTATGCTTATCGTGACCTAAACTCTCACAATCTTCGAACAGTACATCTGATAGCTCTCGTTTCTTCGCGTTGTTAACAGCTGACTCGTATACATCAATATACACACTCACACCAAGACACGTAAACAAAAAGAACTCGAGAGTTCGAGGAAAGGAGCGGTGTGCTCTTCGAAGAGAGATCAGTCGCGAGTTGTCTCTATACCTGTTTATTAAAATAAAATCGTTCAAAAACCACAACACGTCTTACATCAAAAATTACTCGTCTAAAGCTCGGCAAAGTCGACGTCTTCAGCGACCTGCATAGTCTTTTATCGTACGTTATTTATCGAAATGTTAAATTCAATAAAACACCATCTTATGTCCCCCTCGAAACCATACAACTTTTGTCTGAAACATTTTTGTTTGCTGGGCTTAGTTTTTGAGATATTTTACTGTCCAAGTTAAAATGGGACACCCTGTATACATATATGTAACTTTTTTGAAAATACAATCTATGCAGCACAGCTTGTTCTTTTCACACATAATCGAATTAACAAAAAAATATTATATGAAATCACATTTTTAATCATATATATACATATTTGTTTAATCATATGCATGTATAAATATTTATATTTATAATAGAAATTTACAAACATTTACAATATATTATCTCGATTGCGACAGAATAAATTTTAATATTGTAAAGAATATGGAAATATAGAATATATAAAGTATAATATGTAGAAATGTAGAAATATAGAAAAATATAGAATGGGCCCCTCCATCGCCCATTTCCGTGAGAACGCAACCAAAATATTTTATTTATTTATTTCGTCTCTCCGACAGTAATTTATAAGCGAAATTGAGGCGTTTCTTATTTGTCACTCTTACGAGTATCAGAATAGATATTTTTGTTAAATTAAAACTTTTTATCTTGGAAAAGGCAGCAGTTTATTACTTTTTATAATTTTATAAAAATGTTCTCCCATACATTTTACATCTGTAGAGTATTTCTCCTCGCAAGGATTGCCTCCTAAAGCTATAGTCGTGGCGAAAGCTGCAGCATAAATTCCACAACATATTCCATCAAGTTGAGTTTGAACTTTTTCAAAAATTATGTTACCTGAGTTTACTCTTGGATAACGAAGATCTATATAATTTTTTTCTTTAGCTACCAATTTATCGTATATACAGCCGGGTAGACTATCATACATATGAAGTTTGGTGCCGTCAAAGAAAATACATCTCCAATGATTACTAAAATTCCCTCCAATTATTTGTAAGCTTTTGTTACTATGACTAGCTACAATCATGTGAGGATATTCTAAATATAACACATTTTGTGTTTCGTAACAAGAAGTTTCTCTTATGATGCGCAAAAATAAATCCAACGATTCATCATTTAATTGATTTTTTATAGGCAAGACATTATTCTTTACCGCAGAGAGAGAAGCAAATGTCTCATCTAAGAATTTTTTTTGTCTTATCATATCGTCTTCAGTTATATCTCGTTTGTTTTTCGAGTAACTTTGATAATGCAGTCATCGTCATCTTGCTCTTTACTCGAAACAGTAGCAGTAGTCACTGCTGCTTCTATTGACGAAACGTTCGGTCTGAATCGTTTGCTCTTTTTCATGCCATTTTCGCTTTCTATTAAACTTCGTGTATTTATTCGACTAGCTATCTTTTTTGCTGCTGCTTCTTTAGCTTCTATAATATATCTTGGATTTCTGATAGGCATATGCCTATTATGACGACTGTCCAAGATTTCTGAAAGCATATATTCATTATAGAAGCGTGTTAAGAAAGGCAGCATTTGATTTCTCCAAAAAATATTGTCTCTATTAATGTGTAATATTTTCATGATTTTTGAAGTCCAAATAGCGAAAATACAATATTCTCGCTGTGTTATATTTAACTGACCTTGAATTTGATAATAATATCGGTGATTCCGACTCATTTTATCTGCATTTTTTTTATCAAAGATTTTTAAAGAAGTCAATGTCTGAATGGCTTCTTCTGTTAAATTTTCAGCCGATAGAGGACATTCAATTTCCACCAGACCATTTTCATCAATAAGTCCGTCTGGGGAAGCATCCAAATATGGACTTTCAGTATCGATAAATAGTCCGCAAGGTTTTATTTCTTTATTTAATTTTAAGGCCAATTATTTCCTTGCTATTTTCTCATCGTCACGGCCATATTGTATGGCTGCAATGAACAAAGGATATAATATTGCTTTTACTGTCGCTGCGCAAGACGTTGTTGATCTCATGCGACATACTGTTCCAAAATTGGATGCCGTCAACATTTCTCGTCTCAATGATAACCATAATTCTGATGCACTTTGGTCTCTTGTATTGAGTTCAATTTTCTGCCAATTTATAGCATTTTCGGACAATTTTTCTAAATGGTTTTGCCGAAGTTGTTCGAATATATCAGATGGAAGATCCGGTTTTTGTGATTGCGGACTGTAATGACGATCCATTCCTGACCCTGATTTGAATTTTTTTTTGCCTTTCTTGTGTTTCTCGAGATTCTCTGGTTTTCGCAACTTTTATTTGTCGTCGTTTTTCCAGATTCTCAACGAGAGGCGGAACAGTTTTACGCATGCTATGATGCAATTCTGTAAGAACTTGTTGCGTATTGTATTGCACAACTGCTCCCGCAATTCGAGTATTGTAAGAGCCTCGTTTGCCAAAATTAATGCGCTTTCCACCAATTTCTTTGCAGATTATCGAGTTAAACGATTCTGCAGGATTATTAGTGAAATTTAGCAACAAGATGTCGGAATAACCGCTAAGATATATGATAGTGCTTTCTATTTTTTGATAGAGAACATATAATTTTAAAGATGGTACATAATTTTGTTTCGTTTCATTAGCATTCTCTTTGCATATATGACCTCGTGCTACACATCGTTCATGTTCGCCAAAAACCATGGCTAGGAATGTCTTTTCTATCTCTTTTCGGATATTCAAAATATTATTTTTTACAACATTTCGCAATTGTACAAAGCCACGCTGTCTTTGTGTTTCTGGCTGAATTATCTCTGCCACAGCTTTCAACTTTCTGCATAAATTGCGAAGCAAATGATTTGTGCATTCTATTTTTTTTACTGTTATCATCTGTTCACAATATGGTCTGTTATCAAGAATAGTCTGATATACGCTACTATCTCCATCGGCAATAACTGTTTTATAGATTAGCCCATGCATTTCGAGGCTACATTTAAATCCTTCCGCGCTAACATCGCTCTCCATGCTTGTGGAGCTTGCGTCGCGATTAAAATTTTTGTAGCATTTGTGAGCTCTTGGTTCGATACCTTTTCGCTCTGCCATATCACATATTGCACAATATTTATTGCGGACACCAATGAAGAGAATCCTTCTCGTATGGTAACCAATTATAGCTCCAATACCGGAAAGCGAGTTATAAGCATTACCATATGATCTCTTCATCCAACTACCGTCTGCTACAACGATTATGTATGGAATACCGTTAATAGTATCATTTCTCTCAAGAGCGAATTGTTTTTCAACTTCTCCAGCCAATTTCATATTTTCCATGGCAGTTTTTTTTAAATCATCGACTAAATTCTCTGTATTTGATATAAGTTGGATCGGACATACAAGGAATATTCATGGCAGCACACAGCTCTTCTAACTGGGCATAACCAATTCCCATTGTAACAGTTCCTGCTACAGCAGCTGTATTAATGTCCAATATTTCCGGTTTTGTGGGTTCTGACCAGATGTTAGCTTCGAGCGGGTTCCGTTAGCGCACGGTGCGATAGCGCACCAACCCGATAGCACACGAAAAATTGACACAATTCCCGATAGCGCACCAACCCGATAGCCCACGTCCCGATAGCACACAAAGTAAATCGCGCACAATCCCGATATCAACTGACCCTGAACAAAAATAAAACCTCTGAAAAATAAGTGCAGTCCTTAGTTTATAAAATTATTACTGAAAATTATAACTATGACACGATAGATGATGTTTAGACAACATAAAAATCATTTTTTTCAAAAAACCAAAGCGTACATGCAAACCGTATTACATTTTTTTTAATAACCAGCACACGAATAGTTCGCTTCTGGATATTTTTTTAAAAATAACCAGCACACGAATATATCGCCTCTGAATTAAATTTATTAAATAACCAGCACACGAATAGTTCGCCTCTGGATTAAATTTTTTTTAAATAACCAGCACACGAATAGTTCGTCTCTGGATTACATTTTTTTTAATAACTAGCACACGAATAGTTCGCCTTTGGATTACATTTTTTTTTAATTACCAGCACACGAATAGATCGCCTCTGGATTATATTTTTTTAATAACCAGTACACGAATAGTTCGCCTCTGGATTATTTTTTTTTAATTACCAGCACACGAATAGATCGCCTCTGGGATAAAATATTTTTTTTATAACAGCGCACATGCAAATCGCTTCTGGCAAGAAATATTTCTTGAAACAACCAGCTCACGAATAGATCGCCTCTGGGATAAAATATTTTTTTCATAACTAGAGTGCACATGCAAACCGCTTCTGGCAAGAAATATTTTTTGAAACAACCAGCTCACGAATAAATCGCCTCTGGCACTAATTACTACAAAAATTTATATAAAAACTATTATTACAACTATTATTACAAAATTTACGTATAGAAAAAATATAATTATAAATATAAATATAAAGATAAGGACTGTATTCTTATTTTTCAGAAATTTGTTTTTTTATCATGATTTGTGTATATATGTGTTTACACATGTATGTGTATTTGTATGTGTATGCGTATATACAAGGTCCCAGTTAGCCAAGTCTGCTCGAACAGATTTCGCCAAGTGCTTGCTAAAAATTGTTGTCAGCAAAAAGGCTACAATTTTGCTACAAGAGTTGTTATTACCTGATTAAGCTGGTAGATTGGCGGCAAAAACCGAGCAAAGCTTGCTGACAAAATCCGACAACAAATTGGCGGCAAAAAGCAAGCGAAGCTTGCGCGCACAAAATTTGACGTCAAGTTGGCGGCAAAACCCGAGCAAAATCTGTGCAGGAAAGTCTGATGACAAATTGTCAGCAAAAAGCAAGCAAAGCTTGCTGCATGACTTGACGTCAAATTGGCAGCAAAAAGCCGAGCAAGATCTGCGCGCATAATTTGACGGCAGATTGGTGACAGAAACCGAGCAAAACATGCATAATCGGTATTTAGATGCCTTGATTCAATAGTTCCTTCGCTTTCCGCTACGCGATGCACGCTTTCTCGCAATCAAATTTCTGTTAGAAGTAGATATAAAGCCTGCTAGTGGCTATTAATAAAAGATCAAAAGTATATTTCTATTGGTTTAATTTTTGATATCTCATACAAGCCTAATATGAGAATATTAAACTGATTAGAATCAACAGGATAAATGGAAAATTATCCTATTTAAAGCATAAAGCAAAAGTTTAATTATCATATAAATTATGTCTCAATTTTATAAATTACATTTAATTATTTTCACAATTTACTTTATTATTAATTTAATTAAGTTGAAAGAGAATTTGCTACGTGAGATATAACTACGATATAACATTACATTTCATAGTTATTTATGAAAAGAAAATTATAATTTACCAATAAAACTTATTCTGTAATATTAAATTTTATTGCACTTTGGTCAAAAGCAGATCATGCTCGGTTTCTACCGTCAATATGCTGTCAGATTGCGCGCGCGCAGATCTTGCTCGGTTTTTGCCGACAATTTGACGTCAACATGTCAGCAAGCTTTGCTCGGGTTTTGTCACCAATTTGCTGTCAGGTTTATGGTTATTTTATGTCAGCAAGGTTTGCTAGCAAAACACGAGCTTAATGCGGACACAGATGGCTATGGATTTGGTGTTAAATTTGCTGCCAATTTGCACGCAATTTGTTAACATTTTGCTTACTGGGGTGGCATTTAAAGATTTACAAGTTTTTGGTCCATATTCTGAATCCTTTTTTATTGATAAAAGTGCCTCTAAAAGTGGCTCGTAACCAATAAAAAGGCTTATAAGCCACTTTTGGAGGCACTTTTATCGATAAAAGAGGATTCAGAATATGGGCCATTATCACTGAAAGTACACATTATAGCAAAAAATGTTTCAGACTAAAGTTTTGACTCGAAGGAAGATATAAGAAGGAGTCATTGGTTTGACCTTGGATAATCGTTTGAAGATGACATGAAGGTCACCTTTAATTTCTTAAATGGTAACACTTATTTATACTTTTTTGTACTTTACCTCGGGAGCTTTTCAAAACACTATAAAAAATATTTTTCCATGTAACACTTCGAATAATGAGGCTTAAAATAATTTCTTCATTTTACATAAACTAAAATATTTCGTAAAATATTCATTTTTCGATGATCTTATCTTTGAGGTAAGATAAATATTTTATGAGATATTTTATAGTTTATGTAAAATTAAAAAATTATTTCAAGCCTCGTAACTCGAAAAGTACTACATGAAAAAATACTTTCTTATAGTGTTTTGAATAGCTCTAAAGGTAAAATACAAGAAAGTGTAATGAAAAATGGGGTTCCCATTTAAGAAATTTAAGATGACCTTCATGTCATTTTCAAACGACTATCCAAAATCAAACCAATAGCTCCTTTTTATATCTTCCTTTGAGTCAAATAATATTTGCTGAAATATTTTGCTATAAAATTGTGTATTTTCAAACATAACTTGTAACACTTCAAATGCCTCAACCTGTATATTAATAATATAACAGTAATTATTAGCAATAATTCTAAATTTATTTAAATATTTTTTTAGTTTTTATATACAATTTGTATAAATGTACAGTGTGCCTCAATAAGACGTTTTTGTAAAAAATTTTAATTATTTAAAAAGGAGGCAAATTAAATTAAATTATAATTAATTATTCAAGAGTTAAACTACAAAAGGTGATTTTATAAAAATGCTCACTCTCTCAACCATGAGTTTGAAGCGCTTCCAAAAAAATAGTTATAATTGTATATCAAACTTTAGCTGTAATTTTTTATTTCTTCAGTCATGCACTTTTGATGAATTTCAAAAAATTAGGAAATTCTGAAAATTCTTTAAGAACGCATAATTAATAAAATAAAAAGCTACAGCTGAAATTCAACATAGAATTATTTTCTTATTTTTCATGATTTTCTCAAATCTACTATTGAGAAATAAATTTTAAAAGTTGCTGCTTGTGATGTAATCTTTGAATAATAATTTACATTTAATTTGATAATAATTTTTCACCAAAACATCTTTCTAAATCACCATGTATAAAAATAATAACATATATATATATATGTATATGCTATATATATATAGTATATACAGGGAGTATCGCTATAATCGCCCCACACATTTTGTAGAGGTAGATTAAACCGAGGAAGAAATTATAAAGTCATTTTGTTATATTCTCAATAATTAACGAGAAATTAATTTAAGAAGATCGGCGAATCCACGCGAGTAGAAGCGCGCGGCGAGAAGAGACCTCCCTGCTGTAACATGATACGGACCGCGCGACGAAGCGATGGGAGGAGCGTCGCGGCGAACGTCGGAGCCTCGCCGCATCGCCGCTCCGCGCCTATCTACAAAGAACAACGGCACATACGCGCTTGTAATGTTAAAGCCCCGCGTTGAAATATTCTCTCTCTCTCTCTCTCTCTCTCTCTCTCTCTCTCTCTCTCTCTCTCTCTCAATCATTCAATCAATAAATCAAAATAAATCTTTCTCTCGCGCTATCTCTCTCGCGGAATAAAAAATTTTGTTATCATTTCCGCACCACCTTGCGGTAGATAACACGGCGCATTTTTTTTAAAGTGGTATCCCCAGTAGCTCTAATCCACTCTCATATTTTAATGTAATAATTGCTCGAAGTGCCTCCCTCGTTCTCGTAAACAGAGTTCGACTCTTCGAGTAATATTACGCGTCGCGCGATACGCCATTTCCGGCGTGATGGTATTAAAAGCTGCAAGAATTGCTTCTCGTACTTCAGCTTCTGTACCATCACGCGTGTGCTCGATTAAATCTTTTATGTGGCCCCACACGAAATAATCGAGCACATTCAGATCTGGCGATCGCGCCGGCCAAATGATTGGGCCACCTCGACCCATCCATCGATCCGGATAATGCGCGTCTAAAAACGTGCGTGTTTGCCGAGAGAAATGTGCAGGAGCCCCATCATGTTGGAAAATAATTTCTGCTCTTACATAGAGAGGAATATCTTCGAGGAGAGCAGGCAACTCATCTCGAAGAAAATTCCTGTATATTTCTCCATTTAAACGAGGCGGTAAGAAATAAGGACCGATCTAAAAATCACCAAAAAAAATTGATTTGTTAAAGTCGCGAAATTCCTTAACTTAAGTTTAATTGAAATTTAAATTTAATTCTAAATAAATTTATTACTTACGATTCGGTCCGCTATTATTCCTGCCCACACATTTATTGCCCAGCGATATTGAAACACACGTTCTCGAACAGCGTGCGGATTTTCTTCCGCCCATAACAAAAAGTTACGACTATTAAACACACCGTTCGGTGTGAAAGTAGCTCATCACTCCATAAAATGCGGTCGGGGAAAAATCATTCCGCCGACATTGAGCGAGAAACCCTGTGTGTATTTCGTCAATTATTAACATTTAGTAATTCCTTTTTAATGCAAAAAAAAAATTTAATCGCAAAAAAAACATTAAAATAAGATAATAATAATACCTTCACAAAAATAGACGCGCTGTTCTTCGTCTCTCGGTAAAAGTTGTTGCACTCGCTGGTGGTGATACGGGTGCAATCCGTTTCGGCGTAAAGTACGGTGCACCATGCTTTGCGAGAGACCGAGCATTTTAGCCACACGACGCACGCTGTTTCGAGGATTTTCCTCGAATGCTCGCAAAATTCGTTCTTCTTCGTTTACACGAATTTGCACTACATGTCCAGCATTTCGCCGATCCAACATAAGATTTCCAGATTCCATAGAACGTCGAATGCATCTTAGAATTGTTTTATGGTCGGGATGTCGCTCACGCTCGGGGAATCGCTCCGCGTAAAGTCGAGCCGCGGCACGAGCATTCTCTCCGGCTGCTCCGTATAAGATTATCATATTTGTATACTCCTGTGCAGTATACTCTGCCATTTTTTAATAATTTTGTAAGATTCAGACGCACGGCGACGAGACATACAAGTCGGATGCTGGGCACTTACTGTTGTGGTACAACGAATTACGAATCGAAAGAAAACTGATAACAAATGAACGCTGTTCAATTTCTACGAACATTTATTTGTTTCAAATGCTCGTGCCGCGGCTCGACTTTACGCGGAGCGATTCCCCGAGCGTGAGCGACATCCAGACCATAAAACAATTCTAAGATGCATTCGACGTGCTATGGAATCTGGAAATCTTATGTTGGATCGGCGAAATGCTGGACATGTAGTGCAAATTCGTGTAAACGAAGAAGAACGAATTTTGCGAGCATTCGAGGAAAATCCTCGAAACAGCGTGCGTCGTGTGGCTAAAATGCTCGGTCTCTCGCAAAGCATGGTGCACCGTACTTTACGCCGAAACGGATTGCACCCGTATCATCACCAGCGAGTGCAACAACTTTTACCGAGAGACGAAGAACAGCGCGTCTATTTTTGTGAAGGTATTATTATTATCTTATTTTAATGTTTCTTTTGCGATTAAATTTTTTTTTGCATTAAAAAGGAATTACTAAATGTTAATAATTGACGAAATGCACAGGATTTCTTGCTCAACGTCGGCGGAATGATTTTTTCCCCGACCGCATTTTATGGAGTGATGAAGCTACTTTCACACCGAACGGTGTGTTTAATAGTCGTAACTTTTTGTTATGGGCGGAAGAAAATCCGCACGCTGTTCGAGAACGTGTGTTTCAATATCGCTGGGCAATAAATGTGTGGGCAGGAATAATAGCGGACCGAATCGTAATAAATTTATTTAGAATTAAATTTAAATTTCAATTAAACTTAAGTTAAGGAATTTCGCGACTTTAACAAATCAATTTTTTTTGGTGATTTTTAGATCGGTCCTTATTTCTTACCGCCTCGTTTAAATGGAGAAATATACAGGAATTTTCTTCGAGATGAGTTGCCTGCTCTCCTCGAAGATATTCCTCTCTATGTAAGAGCAGAAATTATTTTCCAACATAACGGGGCTCCTGCACATTTCTCTCGGCAAACACGCACGTTTTTAGACGCGCATTATCTGGATCGATGGATGGGTCGAGGTGGCCCAATCATTTGGCCGGCGCGATCGCCAGATCTGAATGTGCTCGATTATTTCGTGTGGGGCCACATAAAAGATTTAATCGAGCACTCGCGTGATGGTACAGAAGCTGAAGTACGAGAAGCAATTCTTGCAGCTTTTAATACCATCACGCCGGAAATGGCGTATCGCGCGACGCGTAATATTACTCGAAGAGTCGAACTCTGTTTACGAGAACGAGGGAGGCACTTCGAGCAATTATTACATTAAAATATGAGAGTGGATTAGAGCTACTGGGGATACCACTTTAAAAAAAATGCGCCGTGTTATCTACCGCAAGGTGGTGCGGAAATGATAACAAAATTTTTTATTCCGCGAGAGAGAGATAGCGCGAGAGAAAGATTTATTTTGATTTATTGATTGAATGATTGAGAGAGAGAGAGAGAGAGAGAGAGAGAGAGAGAGAGAATATTTCAACGCGGGGCTTTAACATTACGAGCGCGTATGTGCCGTTGTTCTTTGTAGATAGGCGCGGAGCGGCGATGCGGTGAGGCTCCGACGTTCGCCGCGACGCTCCTCCCATCGCTTCGTCGCGCGGTCCGTATCATGTTACAGCAGGGAGGTCTCTTCTCGCAGCGCGCTTCTACTCGCGTGGATTCGCCGATCTTCTTAAATTAATTTCTCGTTAATTATTGAGAATATAACAAAATGACTTTATAATTTCTTTCTCGGTTTAATCCATTCTACCTCTACAAAATGTGTGGGGCGATTATAGCGATACTCCCTGTATATATGTGTGTGTGTGTGTGTGTGTGTGTATGTTTATTATAGATTTATTGTAAATACAAACCTCTTTATAGATGAATATCAACTCTAACATACATAAAAATGTATTGTATTATTATTTTTATACATGATGATTTAGAAAGGTTTTGGTGAAAAATTATTTTCAAATTAAATGTAAATTATTCGAAGATTACATCACAAACAGCAACTTTTAAAATATTTACCTCTCAATAGTAGATTTGAGAAAATCATGAAAAATAAAAAAATAATTCTATGTTGAATTTCAGCTGTAACTTCTTATTTTTTTTATTTATGCGTTCTTAAAGAATTTTCAGAATTTCCTAATTTTTTGAAATTCTTCAAAAGTGCATGATTGAAGAAATAAAAAATTTCAGCTAAAGTTTGATATACAATTATTAACTATTTTTTGGAAGCGTTTCAAACTCATGGTTGAGAGAGCAAGCAATTTTATAAAATTACCTTTTGTAGTTTAGCTCTCGAATAGTGTTCGGGAACCGACCTCGATGAAATCGCCTGTATCGTTTCCGACGCTCAGAGATGAGCGAGAAACAGTGTGTAACGCGTATCCGTAGATTCGCTGGAGGACAAGGAAAAGTCAGAGAATAGTCGCGTGAAGTCACTTAAATGGTTCGTTTATTACAGAACGATAGGAGCGAGCGACGAAACGTGTTCCGCTAATCCGATCGGAAACCTTGAGATGTGGCCGCTGGATGTTTGTCAGCGCGAGGCAGCGGATATTCGCGATACCGTTAACGATCGTCGACTCTCGGACTCCTAACTCACTTAACAGTATTAACAATTAAACAAAAAATAACTTAAAAGTCAAGGAACTGACCGCCGCGAGAAAAAGGACAAGTTGTCTTAACCGATATACTTTACGCAGACTGAAGAATCAGTTTCGAACGAACGCGACAAGAGCGAGAATACTGACACGACAATCAGAAATCGATGATTTCGACCGGCTCGAATCCTTGTAAGTTACACTCCCATCGACCGACAGACCGAGCTCGCGCTTTTCGATCAAAAATATAAACGAGGTTTTTCGATGTCGAACCTTCGAGAGACAGCTATTTGTTACAAGGTTTTGATCTTGAGATTCACGCGTCGATCGACAGACAGCCTTTGTTTATCCTCGCTCGTGTTTTGATATCGTCTTTTCTTATTTGGATTTGTCGGTGTGATTTGCCGTTTAAATCGATCACGTAAATCTAACGGTTTAATCTTGAACAAATAGTAAATTACAATTTGATTTAATTCGCCTCCTTTTTAAATAATTAAAATTTTTCACAAAAACATCTTTGTGATTTAAAAAGTTGTTTTAGTGAATAATTATTTTATATTATTTTATATATATATATATATATATATATATATATATATATATAGGGTAATTCAGAACAACCTGATGTCTTTGAAATATGATATTCTTGAACGAATTCTAAGACTATTTTTCCTCTTGAAAAATTTTGTCCAAATCTTAATTTTTGAGTTATAATAGAAAATAGTTGGCTACTCACGAGTCCGATACAACGGACAAGCAGGGGCGGCGCAACGCGTCACGAGACAAATGCTCTCCCGTTTCCCAGACAGTCAATTTTATTGCACAATATTTGATCGTTTGAAGTGTATTAAATTATTATTGCAGTTTCTACACAATATTTAACAATATTATTACCGTCTAGGAGGGTTATAACGTAACGCTTAAAAATAAAATATTCAAACGCGAAATTACATAAAGTAACAAATAAACTGGAAATGGACGAATGAAAAACGAAATAGTAATCGCAATTTGATTAAATATTCTTATCTTTAAGAAAACTGACGAATTTTATTTCTTTCTGGGGATCGTTTATCTTATAAATAACAGCTTCTAAATTTCACTTGACTTTATACAATAAAAATATTACTATTTTAATAATCTTAATAGACTTGCAAATATTTACTTCCGCACAAATTAAGACATAAATTTACACGATAAATAGCGATTAGAAGTCCCCATTTCTCTCTTTCTCTCCCAATTATTTTATTCTTTATTTGTTATTTTGCGTTTAAGAATGTTATGTTATGTTATGTTATGTTATGTTATGTTATGTTATGTTTATGTTATGTTTGTTATTATTATTAGCATTTGTCTCGTGACGCGTTGCGCTGTCCCTGCCTGCCCGTTGTATCGGACTCGTGAGTAGCCAACTATTTTCTATTATAACTCAAAAATTAAGCTTTGGACAAAATTTTTCAAGAGGAAAAATAGTCTTAGAATTCGTTCAAGAGTATCATATTTCAAAGACATCAAGTTGTTTTGAATCATCCTGTATATACATATACATATACTGGGTGTTAAGAAAGTCTGGACACGGTCGAATATCACGATAAGGAATAGTTTTACTAGGAAGTGTTTCAGACAAAAGTTGTATGGCTTCGAGGGGGCCATCAGATGGTGGCAATGATTTGACCTTGGAGAGTCATTTGAAGATCACGTGAAAGTCACTGTCAATTTCTTAAATGGAATTCCCTACTTTTTATTACATATTCTTGTAGCTTATCTCGAGGGCTTTCCAAAACACTGTAATAAAATATTTTTCCCTCAAGTACTTTTTGAGTTATAAGGCTTGAAATCATTTCTTAATTTTACATAAACCGTAAAATATCTTGTAAAATATTCATTTTTCGATTATCTTACCTTAATACTTTTATGTACAAAATAATGAGAGGAATCAATTGGTGTAAAGAAAACACATAGTTGTTTTTAAGAAAAAATATGGAATTGTTAATTGCAAATTACATATTTTTTCTTCAAAACTATGTGTTTTATTTACACCAATTGATTCCTCTCATTATTTTGTACATAAAAGTATTAAGGTAAGATAATCGAAAAATGAATATTTTACAAGATATTTTACGGTTTATGTAAAATTAAGAAATGATTTCAAGCCTCATAACTCGGAAAGTACTTAATGAAAACTAACTTAATTATAGTGTTTTGGAAAGCTCTCGAGGTCAGCTACAAGAATATGTAATAAAAAATAGGGGGTGCCATTTAAAAAAATTGAGGTGACCTTTACGTGACCTTCAAATGACTCTTCAAGGGCAAACCAATGGTACCTTCTTATGGCTCCCTCGAAACAACTTTTGTCTGAAACATTTTTCTCTCCCGGGCTTGGTTTTCGAGATATTCGACTGGATGGATTAAAATGGGCCACCCTGTATATATACACTCGCGTCCAAAAAATAGGGAACACTTTTCAGAGGCCGAAAAAATGGTCATTTTCAACTGACTGTAACTCGGCGAAAAATAATCACAGAAAAAAAACTAAACAAGCATTTTGAAGCTTAAACCTTCGTCTTTAAGATGCTTTAGGCGATTTTTCAGAAGATCAATTTTTTTGAATTCTGTACTTCAAAGTACGAGGCAAAAAATTTTATCAAAAAATTATACAAGTTTGACGCTTTCCAGCTCGATAAGAAAATTTTTTTCTAAAACGTTATTCAAATAGTAATAAACTACAACATATTCTCTACAGTTTACTTTTTTAAAAATTACCGTATGATTTTTTTTCACCGAGTTATCGGACTTTGAAAAAAAAACGTGTTTTTCAGGAGAATTATCGTAGCTCGCTGAAAAATGCCGTTACGGAATAGTTTAAAAAAGCATTTTGTAGAAAAAAGTGCATACATTAACGTCTTGTAGATTATTTTTTGCAATTTTCTTCATTCGCTGTTCTGCAGCTGTGTGAAGAAACCATTGTTTTGTTCCTGAAGCGCTGTTTTTTGACACTCTGCAGTTCCGTGGAAAATTTTTTTTCGAAACTTTTCGCTCCAGAACTACAAACTGCGTTATTTCCCCTGCAAAATGCTTTTTTTAAAATTGTTCTACGATTTTTTTTGACTAAGTCACATTACTTTGAAATAATCTATTGACACGATACATTTTTCAGACAAATAATGTTTACCGTCGGCATTAGCATTACCCAATGTGCACCACGTGGAGGTTGCCGATCGGATTTTGCACATCGTGTGTGTGTGTGTGTGTGTGTGTGTGTGTGTGTGTGTGTGTGTACGCGCGTGTATGTGCCCGTATGCATTTAAAATCGCGTATTGCCTCCTCTCTGCTTTATCACGGCTTGTAATCGCTCTCGCATGTTTATGCATCTCTTGATGAAGTGCTGGGGAATTTCGCGCCAAATTTGCTGCAAATTTTCTGAATGTTTGACCTTGTTGCTCAAAACGCGTACTTCAGAGGAGTTGGAAGAAAATTTGCAGCAAATTTGGCGCGAAATTCCCCAGCACTTCATCGAGAGATGCATAAACATGCGAGAGCGATTACAAGCCGTGATAGAGCAGAGAGGAGGCAATACGCGATTTTGAATGCACACGGGCACATACACGCGCGTACACACACACACACACACACACACACACACACACACACACACACGATGTGCAAAATCCGATCGGCAACCTCCACGTGGTGCACATTGGGTAATGCTAATGCCGACGGTAAACATTATTTGTCTGAAAAATGTATCGTGTCAATAGATTATTTCAAAGTAATGTGACTGGTCAAAAAAAATCGTGGAACAATTTTAAAAAAAGCATTTTGCAGGGGAAATAACGCAGTTTGTAGTTCTGGAGCGAAAAGTTTCGAAAAAAAATTTTCCACGGAACTGCAGAGTATCAAAAAACAGCGCTTCAGGAACAAAACAATGGTTTTTTCACACAGCTGCAGAACAGCGAATGAAGAAAATTGCAAAAAATAATCTAAAAGACGTTAAGGTATGCACTTTTTTCTACAAAATGCTTTTTTAAACTATTCCGTAACGGCATTTTTCAGCGAGCTACGATAATTCTCCTGAAAAACACGTTTTTTTTTCAAAATCCGATAACTCGGTGAAAAAAAATCATACGGTAATTTTTAAAAAAGTAAACTGTAGAGAATATGTTGTAGTTTATTACTATTTGAATAACGTTTTAGAAAAAAATTTTCTTATCGAGCTGGAAAGCGTCAAACTTGCATAATTTTTTGATAAAATTTTTTGCCTCGTACTTTGAAGTACAGAATTTAAAAAAATTGATCTGAAAAATCGCCTAAAGCATCTTAAAGACGAAAGTTTAAGCTTCAAAATGCTTGTTTAGTTTTTTTTCTGTGATTATTTTTCGCCGAGTTACAGTCAGTTGAAAATGACCATTTTTTCGGCCTCTGAAAAGCGTTCCCTATTTTTTGGACGCGAGTGTATATATATATATATATATATATATATATATATATATATATATATTATTGGTGACTTACCACATATTTTTAAAAATCTGAAACAAGCCTTAGTCAATAATGAAATTATAATTATTTCTAATGATATAGTAATAAAGTATAACTTACCTTCTAATAAAGTAGAATTAAAACGTATTTATGAACTGATAAATATTCAAGATAATTTCGAACTTTTATTAACGCCTAAACTAAAAATAAACGATGTTAAATGTAATAATTTTAACAAAATAAAAGTTAATAAAGCTAAACATGTTTTTTCCAATGACGTGAGTAGCTCTTTGGAATTATTAGCAGACGAAAATAGTAAACCGGAATTTATCACAACTGCTTGGTTCATTAAAATTGTACATATATTTTATATAATAACTTAAATAACATTAATAACATAAATGACACATTGAATATAATAACACAGATATATAATGAATTTAACAAAAACTATTTTTTAATGGTTACAATATATGCTCAATGTAACCGCCATTCTTTTCTAAACATAAAGCAATCCTCCGCATAAAATTTTTCCTTACTCTCCGAATCATCGGAGGAGTGATTTCCGCACACGCGTTTCGATTTTATTTTAAGATCTGGATCTTGCGGTACATTCTTATATACTTTTTGTCGCAAAAAGCCCCACGCGAAAAAATCCATCGGCGTAAGATCGGGAGAGCGTGGTGGCCATTCCTGAGGACCATAAAGTCCAATCCATCTTCCCGGAAATTTTTGGTTCAGGATGGTTCTCGCCAAAAAAGAAGTATGAGCGGGATGTCCATCCTGTTGGACCATCATTCCTAATCTATTTGCTAAATGGCTAAATTACATTGAGCATATATTGTAACCATTAAAAAATAGTTTTTTGTTTAAATTCATTATATTTTATCTGTGTTATTATATTTCAATTGTGTCATTTTATGTTATTAATGTTATTTAAGTTATTTATGTTATTAAATATAATGTTATTTATGTTATTAAATATTACAATTACACTATATCAATGTTAAAAGCTGATTTCACTTTCCTCATTTCCTACGGATTTGCATTCAAGGTATCAATCAAGGAATTTTTTCACTTTTCACGAAAAAAAATTACATGATCGATCCTCTGATTTTATTATTTTTCAATTATGCAGTCGGTAAAAGAAGACCGATCGTCAGATAGGCAACCCGACTTACCGATCTGTATGTTGCGGAAGCACCCTGTACACAAGTGGTTTTCTCTTAGGACATCAAGATATTGCAAATCAGCTCTTGGTACAAAAAATGAAAACTTGTACAAAGAAAATATTAGTTTTTTAAATGAAATAATTGATATTTTTATGAAGTTAAAAATAGGTATTGGAGATAAGTTTAAACCGGTACAAAGAGGAATTATAATTAGAAACGTAGAGTACGAAATCAGTAATAGATTTGACTGAATATCTTATCACCCACAGAAATTTTAAATTCGTTTTTACTTCTAGATTCACGCAAGATTGTATTGAAAATCTCTTCTCACAAATAAGACAAAAAATGTACCAAATTCTTTACAATTTACAAATAACTTTAAACTAATTTCCATTTCTATGTTCCTAAAACATGTAAATAACAGTAATTATGATAATGATGACCAAGAATATTTTCCAGGATTTCTTGAATATTTATCAAGAAAAAAAGGAAAATGAATTTGTAGTGGATTCGAATAATAATCTGGCAAATATTGATAAAATTCCATCTTTTAATAAAAATTCCACAAAAGAATTAACACGTCTTGAATTAAATTCTTTATACAATATTGCTGGATATATTATAAAATCTATTATGAAAACATACAAAACATGTAACAATTGCATAAGATCTGTAAGATCAGAAACTCTAATACTGTATTCCTTTACAAAATTAGTACACTTTAAATGTTATTCTGAAGGATCATTATTTTTCGTTAATATAAAAATGTTTAAATTATTTAAATTATTAGAAAAAATGTTCTGACACTACTTTAAATATTTTAACACTGAAAATATTAATTGGACTGATTTTTTAATTTATAAGTTTAATGAGGTTGCCGCAGAGCATATTATAAATTGTCATCAATTATTTTCAAAAATAATTAAACGGTTTGCAATATTTAGATTAAGAGTAACAAACAAAAAATCAACTAATAATTGTAATAAACGATATGATAGTAAATCTATGGCTGTATATACTTTTATAAATAAATTTTGTAAATAATAATAGTTTTTTTAACTTAATTAATTATTCCTTCTTATTACCTAAATTTTATTTCAAATTTCATAATAAAAGAAAATATTAAATACAAAAAATTATTTTCATATTTTAAAAAATTTTTTAAATTAGTTTTGAGTATTTCTATAATATGTATTTACATCACTATAGAAATACTAAAAACTAATTTTTACAATTTTTCTAAATATGTCAAATTAATTTTTTATATTTAATATTTTAGTAAAATAAAATTTATTACTATAATTTAATTATTATTATTTATAATATTAATATATTATTAACATTTAAATAAAATTTATTATTATAATTTATATAAAATTTCTTATTTTATATATAATATTCATTATTATAATTTATAATATTTATTATTAAATATATATATTCAAAATGAAGTAATTAAAATTTGAATATGAGCGAGAGTTGCATAAAAATGGCGGACCAATCAAAAGTGGCCCCCTGATGGCCAGTCTCTGATTAGAGGGTCTCTAGCCATCACCAGAGAGACACACGACCGACCCTCCGCTTCCACCCGCAGATAAACGACAGCCGCATGCACGCTCTGAGGCATCCGAGAAGCCATGGACCTCAACGGAGCATCCCGGGAATTCGCTCCAGAATCACCGCAGCAATCGAATTTTCTCCAGTAATGGAAGCTCCTCCTCAAGCTCCGTCCACGCGGCGATCTCTTCAGCGGCCAACGGAACGTCCCATTCGAACTGCTCTAACCAAGCTGCCTGAAAGAGCTTAGCGCGGACGATGATTGGCGCCAACCAACCCAGAGGGGGGATCATCCCAATTGTGCACATTCCCGATCGGACACAGACCCGATCGGACACATGCTTTCGCCCTGTGCTTTTAATGCGAAACGAAGTCTATTATTGTACAGTTGCACATGGGTTTGCAACTTTACACGCGAAATGAGTTCAATTCACACCGCCCTGTGCTTTCAGTGCGAAACGAGGTCTATTATTGTACGACTTTACATAGATTTGTGTCCAGTCAGGTCTGTGTCCGATCGGGTCTGTGTCCGATCGTGACTGTGTCCGATCGGGAAATGTCGTCGTGTCCGATCGGGAATGTGCGCAATCGGGCACTCACTCCCCAGAGGATCGAACAATCGAGCAGTCTGCGATAGTATTGAGCGTTTAGTCGGCGGCACCCGAGGACTTTCGTACTGTTAAAGTCGTCGGTTGTCGGGTTCCATCGTAAGCCTAGCACTGAGTGAACGACGGAGGGCAGCTGAGCATCCGAAGCAGGACGCAACTGGTGCTAAGCGAGGATGCCATCCAGGAGAGCCTCATGGTTGGCCGCCCATTTTTAACCCTTTAACGTCACAATGGACATTTTTATGACCCCTACTTTCGGCTTATTGTATCTCTTATTTTCGACTTGGAAAAAAATCATGATACAATGAATTTTATAGTTTGAAGGACGCTCTTTCCGATGGTGACCATAAAAAAATTTTAAAAAAATTATTAACATTAAAAAATTGCATTTTTATGCAAAAAAACATGATTTTTTAGAGTTAATTTTTTTTTTAAACTCAAATTTATCTTACTTTTCACTGCACAATCAACTTTAAATCGTCACAGATCGCGTCCTCGATGTCTGATCTTAAAATATCACTGGTTGCGATATTATTTATTGACCCATCAAATCCAAAATGGCGGCCGAAACAAAAATTTTTTTCTGAAATATTCAGGAATTTTTTTCTCGCAAACCATTAACTTAACGGAAAAAATGATAAGAATAAAAAATGTTTAGAATTGATCAAATAATACGTTAAAATTTTTTCAGAATTTTTTGTGACATTTTTTGATTTTTTCGAAAATTGGTAAATCAAAAAATTTTAAAATGTCAAAAAAAATTCTGAGAAAATTCTCCAAGTCGAAAATAAGAGATACAATAAGCCGAAAGTAGGGGTCATAAAAATGTCCATTGTGACGTTAAAGGGTTAAAGTGGGAAACCGCCCGCCATACATAGCGATGACACTTGTTCCCGACGGTGACAACAGGACTCCAGTTGCTCCGGTAAGTATATCATCCATATATATGTCCCGTCGCAACACCTCAGCTCTTAGCGGATATCGTTCCTCCTCATCGGTCGCGAGCTGGTGCAACGTCCGGATCGCGAGATACGGTACGCTGGCCAGTTCATACGTGACAGTGTTCAGTACATATTCGGTAACTCGATTGTCCTCCCTCCATAGGATCCTCTGCAGGCACCTATCGTCCGGATAAACTCGTATCTGCCGGTACATTTTCTCCACGTCGGCGACGAACACATACTGGTGACGCCGCCATCGCATCAGGACGTCAGGAAGAGACGGCAGGAGATTTGGGCCGGGGTACAAGAAATCATTCAAGGATATCCCCGCCGCTGATCGCGAAGACCCGTTAAACACCACACGAATCTTCGCTTCGATTCCGGAGCCCCGCAGAACTCCGTGATGCGGGAGGTAATAAGCGTGTGTTCCCGCGGAAGGCTCCACCATGGCAGACATATGACCTAATGCATGATATTCGTTCATGAAACGACAATACAAAGTGCGGAGATCGCCGTCGCGTTCGAAACGGCGAGTTATCACATCGAACTCTACCTGCGTGTCCTTTGTAAAACTTTAACTCGCTTGAGACAAAATCTTTGAATGAATCAAAAGTAGATGCTTGGAGAAAATAACCGAGTTCTTAGCGATCGCAGAGCCGACAAGAAACTTGTCAAAAGAAAAGAAAGAGATTCGGGTAGACGCCATTAACGATTCATGACTACCATCTGCATTCTACTGGTCACAAAATCAGATCCGTTGATTCACGAAGTAAAAATTTATTGCGATGCAATCCTTTTCGCTCGTAAATTTTGTTACACGGATATATCTTGTGCATATTTGCATATTTCAAGAAAACGCGATTTAATGCACTGAATAATAGGGAAAGAAAAAAGATGGAAGAATACATTCAATAAAATGTCGCCGAAAAAAAGAACAACGGACACCCTGAACTCTAGAAGGGAGTTTGCACAGTAATGAAGCACAATTTGAGCGCATAAATCACTGACAAGGAGAGGTCGCGGTTGACTCTTCACCGATTTTAATCTCCTTTGGTGTGGTGAATCTGCATCGAAAAAAAGTTGATCCGTGTTCGAGCTTTTCGTCCAATGCGCCTTGTAAAAAAAATTTTTTTTTTCCGAAGTTTAGAGAAATTGCCAGGTTCGTTATCAGGCCTAAAGAAAGACACTTTCGATCGGTGCCGCTAGTCCAGTGGCAGAGCGCAAGAATAGTAATCCCGGGATCCCAGGTTCAAGACTTTGGGCTGTCATAATTTTTTCTTTTTTTTTCTTTTTTTTTATTTTATTTTTATATATGTATATAACATGTATTATTTATTATGTTAAATAAATATTCGGCATACTAATAATGTTAGAATACACACTTTTTATTTTTCATAGCTTTACAAAATCGGTTTTTCTACCTGCTGTGAACCGCTGGATGCTACCGCCGTTAAAGTATCGTTACAGAAAACGTTACGCGGGGGAGGGGGAAGGGTCGTGTGATCCTGTCAAAGATTCTAGAAGGTCGATTAGAAAATATCTTACTTATATATTTATAATATATTTATTACATATTACATATTTATGCAGAAAATAATAATGAGTAATAAATTAAATAGATAGATAAAGAAATAATTACATAATAGATACATAAAGAATTAAATAGATACATAAAAAAATAATTAGTTAAAAAATAAAAAAAAATAAATACATTCTTTGTTTATTTGTTACATTGCGCCGGATGATATAAATCATAAAAACATGGATGGTGTGTGTTGCTCACTAATTTCTGATTTTGATTCTATTTTTAAATAATTGAAGTAAAAATTATACACAGGCGAAATAATACAGTGTAAAAGTACGGGAAAAAATGTCTTGTGTCTGACTACTAGCAGTCACAGAACAAGACTGATTTTCTACTACCTTCTAGTTTTTCGAGAGCCCTTCTAGAACCCTTATTGGTGGACAGGATCACACGACCCTTCCCCCTCCCCCCGCGTAACGTTTACTGTAACGATACTTTAACGGCGGTAGCATCCAGCGGTTCACAGCAGGTAGAAAAACCGATTTTGTAAAGCTATGAAAAATGTAAAGTGTGTATTCTAACATTATTAGTATGCCGAATATTTATTTAACATAATAAATAATACATGTTATATACATATATATATATATAGATAAAATAAAAAAAATAAGAAAAAAATAAAAAATTATGACAGCCCAAAGTCTTGAACCTGGGATCCCGGGATTACTATTCTTGCGCTCTGCCACTGGACTAGCGGCACCGATCGAAAGTGTGTCTTTCTTTAGGCCTGATAACGAACCTGGCAATTTCTCTAAACTTCGGGAAAAAAAAAATTTTTTTTACAAGGCGCATTGGACGAAAAGCTCGAACACGGATCAACTTTTTTTCGATGCAGATTCACCACACCAAAGGAGATCAAAATCGGTGAAGAGTCAACCGCGACCTCTCCTTGTGAGCTATTTCTTTATATCGTTTATAATATTGTTCGCGGGTGAACGCGACAGCGCAGGATTTGAGAGGACGCGACGGAAAAGGACACGACAGTTTTCTTATAGCTAATGAGATTTCACACACGTATTTTTTTTTTTATTTTTTGTTTTAGACACCACACAATTAAATAAAATTATATTTACAAATGTACAAAAGAGTGACGTCAAAAACAGGCCAAAAATCGCCTGTTTCGTCACCCTTGAAATCCGACTTGAATTTGGTGCTAAACGATAGTTATATATAAGACATTAATCCTTTGAGTTTCAGATTGAGCCCACTCTTTATCTCCAAGATATGATGGGTCAAAGTTCGCATTGTGCATCAAGTGCCTTATCCATTGCTTCAATAAGATCTACATGTAGAAAATAAGGTCATATATGTCATGAAGAATAAGATCTTACACATGTACCTACATACGTATATGTGTGTATGTGTGTGTGTGTGTGTGTGTGTGTGTGCGCGCGCGCGAGTGTGGGTCATACTCTTTTAATCCGTTAATTCCCATAGGTAGCCCACAGTGGATTGCATGAAAGTGACTACGAGATGTACGATGTAACCGAGAATGATAATTATTGGCGAGAAAATATTGTCAAACTAATTTGTCCATAACAGAATTGTTCAAACAATTTATTGCAAAAATGATTTTCGGCAGGAAATAATGGCGCCATCTGATTCAACAGAGGAAATCACATGTTAATAATGTTCCATAGAGGCCGAAGATTGCAAGTGTTATAAAAAAGCAACAAAAAAAATCAATGAATAGTTTTATCCCGGCTCTGTCCATGCCTAAGCAAACTACAATGGCTCAAAACCGACTACTGGATGTAGGATCTGACCAAGAGTAATGATTATTGGTGCAGAAAAAATTGTGAAAACAATTTCTTCTAATATAATTGCTTAAACAATTTATTGTAAAATTGATTTTCGGTCGAACATGATGGCGCTTTAGATTTTGCAAGATTGATCGCGCGCCAGTCCTTTTCAGTGCCTACTGTGAACGATTCCTTGCGAAGCTATCATGCAGCAGTCAGTTATCGAAGTCACCTGAGTCGGTCCCCTTCAGAATTGTATGCATTGGTTCTTGCAACATCGATCCCGCGCCAGTACTTTTTTTCTTTTTTTTTATAACTATACCTTACCTTTCGATTTGGTCCCTACCAAATGTTGGGGTGTTATATAACTGTCGCCAGCCGGTCCAGGTATGCGCTGAATTGGGCCAGATCGCGGTTGGGTGAAAAATACACCCCCACCACGGCAATTTCCCCTCATTGTGCGGCCACGTTCCCTCTCCTGATAAGTCGGGAGGGGCAGTGCCTCCGCACCGCACTTGCCGATGATGGCGACAAAGCCGTCCACGTCGCCGATCCAAAAGGATCTAACGGGAACGTGGTACGGCTCGGCCACCACGGCGAAGTCTATGTTCCACTCCGCCAGGGTCTGAAGCAGGAGATCCTGCGCCCTGGCGGAGTGGTTCAGGTTCGCTTGCAGGAGGCGATGGTTCTATATAATTACTTGGTATCCATCGCCTCCTCCCGCCCAACACCCGGGCCTTTATCCGGCTCGGGGACCGGGGACCGTTCCGTAGTCGGCGAAGCAGCCCCCTTTTCCCCGGCTTTCTCTTTAGGGGGAGGGGGGTTCTTCTCCTTTCCCCCTTTGGTTGCCTTCTTCTCAGGCCGGAGGGAGGCACAAGCCAACCTTCCGTACCTGTGTTCCGCCTTGAGCCCTTTGCCCGCAATACGGGCATTTGGGATCGGCGGAACACCCCGTAGCCTTATGGCCTGGCTGACAGTGGTAACAAAGACCGCTGCGGTCAATCTCCGCTTTACAGTTTGCCCTCCTGTGACCGGCCCCTAGGCATTGGTAGCACTGAAGGGGCCGGGCACCGAGGGCCTCGACGCGGGCCTTGAACCATCCAACGGTGAGCGGGGCCGCGTCGATAACCTTCTTAACCGCGATTGCCGGGTCCCTGACCCAAAACGGACCCTAACCTGCCCGCGGGGGAGCGGTTGAGCCTGCCAACCGTCACCTCCCCCGCCGGGCATCCACCGGCTCCGGCAATCGTCTCTCACCTCCTCGGGGGTGACGGAATCATCCAGCCCGGTGACGCGGAACTCCGCAAGTTTCACCGGGCGTGTGACCCCCCTTGGGCTCCAACAAGGCCCTAAGCGCCTCAGCTAGTTTGTCCGCCTTGGCGCTGCTCTCCTGGCCGGGGACCTCGTATAAAATCCCCCCTTGGCCGCCTTTTTAGGCTTGAGGGACGCGATTCCGAAGTCCGCCAGCTTAATGCTGAAGCGGACCCCAGATACCGCGTCCCCCAGAGATACTTTTCGCCCTCCTTCGCAGGCTCCACACTCAATAGTACAGTAGCCTACTTGGGGGCGGGGGGCGAATCTTGCGGGGCTTGGCAGTCTGGGCCCTCGTTTGAGAGGCCTTCCTGCCTTTGCCATTACCTCCGGGCCTGGTCTCCGCCCTGCTTGGAGGGCGGGGTCTTCTTTAGGGTGGAGGCCAAGGCCTTATTTTGGGCCTTGGCTTTGCCTGCCGTACCCCCGACTTCCCCCTCCGGCGGTCGACCACCATCCATTCTGACGGATTGGCCGCCGCCTGCGGGGTCTTGGCAGCCGCGGAGGTACTGGAAGTCGGGGAGGCCTTGGGGGCCGTCACCCCACCCTTCTTCCCAACCCTTTCTTTTTAGGGGTGGCAGACTGGGAGGAGGAGAAGGAGGGTTTGGGCTGTGCCCCTTTCCCCCTCCACCACCGCCGCCCGTTCCTTTAGGGGGTGCAGCGGCGAACGATTTCGCCTTGACCGCTGCAGCCCTCTTATCAGCCTCCAAAGGAATGGCTTATTGCGCCGGGGCGGGGAGGAGGAGGTCACCTCCATAGGCGTGGAGTCCGTTGGGGACGAGGGTGGTACGAACCCCTTCGGATCCGCCATGCTGGCCACCCTCCCCTTGAGCTCATCGAGCTGTCGTCGGAGCTCCTCGACCTCACCGCTCAAGCGGACATTATACTCTCTTAGACGGCGGCTCTCGTCACTGAGCAGCTCCGTGCCCACCGCACTCACCACCCCGGCCGCCTCCCTCAAGACCTTGATATGGGTACCTTTGTACCCCTTCTTGAAGGAGGCGACCGTATAGAGGGCCTCGACACTCTTTTGCAGCTGACCCGAGAGGTCAGCCGCAGAGAGGCTCGAGGGATCGAGGGTCTCCTCGGGCCCCTCCTCAGAGGGCCCTCGAGCCTCTACACCAACTCCCAGGAGGACCTTCCGAGCCCGTGTTACTTTGGGCTCTCCGGTCCAGGAGTCGAGGAGCTCCCGCTCAGCTCTGAGCATGAGCTCCTCGTCCTCCAGCCTGTTTTTGTTGGCCTGAGCTTCCGCCAGGCCAACATATTGCCCGGTTGCCCTTCCTCTCCCTCGGGAGCTCTTTTTCCCCCGAGACGGGGGATTCGCGGGCTCTGAGTGCATGGAGGCAGCGTCGTCGTCCTCCCGAGCGCGCTTAGATGTCGGATCGCACTCGGTGAGGTCCACCTCCATCGGAGCAGCCTCCGATGAGGATGCCACCGACGCCCCGCTCCCCCTTCTCTTGCAATCCTTTGAGCACAAAGGCCCGGCACGATCTCTGACGGGGACAGAGATGGCAAACTCGTTGCCGCCCTCTCCCGTTTCCTTCTCCTTGTGCGGAGTCGGACGCTCTGTGGATTCATCCGCAGAGCCGTATTCCGATCCGCTCTGGGCCGTGGTGGAACGGCCTCTGCTCCAATCGCAAGCAATGTCACCAGGTGACATCTTCCGCGACCGAGAACCCCGTAAAAAGACTCTTCGCACCTCGTCTCGGTCCGGTATGACCACCGGCTGAGACGCTCCCCCGTCCTCAATAATTTTTTGGTTTCGGCAATTCATTCTTGTTTTTCTCTCGGGTGCAGCGCGGCTCCATCCACCAGGGTATACCTTCACCGGCCGAGTGTCCCGAAACATGACCGGCAACACCCGACCGGGCCCCATGTTTCCCCGGGGGGGTGGACTATGTCGGGAGGGTCCCGTTAGCGCACGGTGCGATAGCGCACCAACCCGATAGCACACGAAAAATTGACACAATTCCCGATAGCGCACCAACCCGATAGCACACGTCCCGATAGCACACAAAGTAAATCGCGCACAATCCCGATAGCGCACCAACCCGATAGCGCACCAACCCGATAGCGCACGGATTCACTTTGCAACTTTTCACGCGAAGCGAGGGGGACGGGATGGGTGCGGGAGGGGGCCGAAGACCCCCCTTGCACCCCCCGTGTGTGTGTGTGTGTGAGAGAGTGCGTGTGTGAGGGGATAGTGCTTTCGTGCGCTATCGGGTTGGTGTGCTATCGGGTTGGTGCGCTATCGGGATTGTGCGCGATTTACTTTGTGTGCTATCGGGACGTGGGCTATCGGGTTGGTGCGCTATCGGGAATTGTGTCAATTTTTCGTGTGCTATCGGGTTGGTGCGCTATCGGGAATTGTGTCAATTTTTCGTGTGCTATCGGGTTGGTGCGCTATCGCACCGTGCGCTAACGGAACCCGCTCGACTATGTCTCTAGGGGGAGGAGAAACTCAACTCCCCCCACGGGACTCCGGGCCCTTACTAACCCACTCCGTAAAGGGTGGGCTTTCAGGGCTCCCGCACCTCCGACAATGCGGGCACCGCGCTACAGCTTGCCAAGCTTGGTTATTCCAGGAGGGCCCCACGGACGGTTGGAGTTGGGTCGCTGCTCCCCGGTCCAACCTTACCCGCCGTGGCGACCAGCGCGCCCGCGTCCTGCATCGGCAAGAAGCCTGGTGCAGGACGCCGCCGTTCCGACGGCCGCCGTTTCGGAAGGGAAGCAATCGCGACGACCGTCGGATCCCTCCGCTGTCAGGCCCCGCCTCGGAATAAGTCCGAGCGGCCCCGGCAGCCGGACCACCTCCATACCCCCGAAGAGGTATTTTGGCGGACCGATCCTCCGCCACTAGACTCGAGCTCTGAATACGTTCGAATGGCTCCAGTGGCCAGGCCGGCAGACCCGAGCCCGGATTACCTCTGAAGAATGGCTCTGCCGACCTCCTACCCTCCTCACCCAGCGGACCCGTCCGGTATGGGTAACCCTGCCGGCATGGCTCCGCTGAGCGACCACAGAACACTGCGTCCCTCCCAGAGTGCACGCCCTTAAAAGGGCGTCACCTCCAGACACGAGAAAGACTGGCACCCACATCCCTCCATTGAGGATCCAGCACACCCCATGCTAGGACGCACGCCCTAAAATGGGCGTCGTCCCCAGACACAAGGTGCGCCTTCACTCCCTCTCCCACAGAGCCTCCCCTGCCGGGAGCACCCAGCACACATTCCAGCACGGAGGGAGGATAAAAATCCTCCCCTATGGGCTCCGTGCAGCCGGGGTTTGTAGTCGGGGTCTCCTTCCCCTACATTGGGTCCAACGACCGTTTGGGGACAAACTGTCCCCTGGGCAAAGCCGGGTGCCCTGGTACGCTCTTAGCGAGTGATCCTCCCCGCCAGCCCTCCCGAGGGTTGAACCCTCGGTACTACCACAGCGGATCGTTGGATCACCCGAGTCCTTCCATCTCGACAAGGTGGCGTACCACGGAAGGGTTCTCGTTTGACCCTGTCCATCCATTCGGATAGACAGGATCTTATGGTCTCGACGGTCCTTTTCCCCGCAATGTGCGAGTCCTCGAATGACCTTTGCCACTTGAGGACCATGGATCGTCGAGCCTGGTCCTTGATTATTCGACGGATCCTGCCGGTGACCTCCGCCCCGTTTTCACAGATCCCGCGAACCTTCTTGTACATGTTACTGTACATTCGGGCCGCGAGATCCAACGGGGCCATTCCAGTCAGGACCGTCGATGCCGCGTGGCTAATCATGCGGTAGCCCCTGGCCGCCCTGATCGCCACCCGCCGCTGGAGTCTGCGCAACAGATCTCGCAGTCGACGGGTGGCAGGCACATCGTCGGCCCACACAGGGGCCCCGTACAGACCTACCGACGCCACCATGGCGGCATAGACCCGGCGAACCCTTCCGCCCGGTCCCCCGAGGTTCGGGAGCAGCCGGCCCAAGGCCGTCGCCACTCTCTCGACTCTCGGGGCCAGACGGCGGAAGTGCTCGCCGAAGGACCAGGTCGCGTCCAGTTGGGGTCCATGATATTTTATCTTCTCCCCAACCTGTACACGAGCCTCACCTACTCGGATGGAGTGAGTCCCGATTGCGCACATTCCCGATCGGACACAGCGAAATTTCCCGATCGGACACAGTCCCGATCGGACACAGACCCGATCGGACACGGACCCTATCGGACACAGGCCCGATTGGAGACAGTCCCGATCGGACACAGTCCCCATCGGACACAGTCCCGATCGGACACAGACCCGATCGGACACAGACCCGATCGGACACAAGCCCGATCGGACACATACGGTTGCAATCGGACACAGTCCCGATCGGACACAGACCCGATTGGACACAGTCCCGATCGGACACAGTCCCGATCGGACACAGTCCCGATCGGACACAGACCCGATCGGACACAGACCCGATCGGACACAACCCCGATCGGACACATACGGTTGCAATCGGACACAGTCCCGATCGGACACAGACCCGATCGGACACAGTCCCGATCGGACACAGACCCGATCGGACACAGACCCAATCGGACACAACCCCGATCGGACACATACGGTTTCAATCGGACACAGTCCCGATCGGACACAGACTCGATCGGACACAGTCCCGAAGTCCTAATCGGAACACAGGTGCAATCGAACATAGCACACACACACACACACACACGGGGGGTGCAAGGGGGGCCTTCGGCCCCCCTCCCGCACCCACCCCGTCCCCCTCGCTTCGCGTGAAAAGTTGTGTGGCCGTTTCGAACGTGTGGCCGTTTCGAACGTGTCCGATCGGGACTGTGTCCGATTGAAACCGTATATGTCCGATCGGGGTTGTGTCCGATCGGGTCTGTGTCCGATCGGGTCTGTGTCCGATCGGGACTGTGTCCGATCGGGTCTGTGTCCGATCGGGTCTGTGTCCGATCGGGCCTGTGTCCGATAGGGTCCGTGTCCGATCGGGTCTGTGTCCGATCGGGACTGTGTCTGATCGGGAAATTTCGCTGTGTCCGATCGGGAATGTGCGCAATCGGGACGATCCCCTCGGATGAAGGTCGGAGGCGGCGGGCCCTTCGACCTGCCGTGAAATATCACGGCTTCGGTCTTTCTAGCCACCACCTCCAACTCCAGGGCTCTGATGGAGCGCACCACGCTCTCCAAGGCAATTTGACGCCTTTTCGGCCTTGGTGGTTGCTTCCCCCCAATCCTGTCCCCCGGCGAGTACTAGTGTGTCGTCTGCATAGCAGACGACACTGCTACCGGGGGGAGGGCTGACCGGAGGACATGGTCGTAAGCGAGGTTCCACAGTAAAGGGCCCAGAACCGAGCCCTGTGAAACCCCGCAACCGATGTTCCTCTCTCGTACCGTCCTGTCCCGGTCCACATATGCCAGGATTCTGTCTCGGAAATAGTCCCGGACCACTGCGGTTAGATATGGGGGCACACCATGGTGTTCAAACGCCCCCAATATCCACTGCCACGGCAGGGTGTTGAAGGCATTAGTGATATCTAATGATATTCGCCATCAACACCCCGCCGCCCTCCACCTCGGCCTCCACAGCGGACCTGACGCGAAGTATCGCGTCCACAGTGGACCGCCCAACCACAGTGGACCGCCCATCCCGCGCCAGTCCTTTCCAGGGCTAAAGTGGACGATTCCTTGTAGAGCTATCGGGCATCAGTCAGTTACCGGACTGATCCCAGCCACTCCTGTCCAGAACTGCATTGCATTGGTTCTTGCAAGTTTGAGTCCAGGCCGGTCCTTTCCAGGGCTTCTGTGGACGATCTCTCGCTGGAGCTACTGTGTATCAGCTCTTTTCAGGACTACGCACATTCTTTCACAGGAGCGAACCCAGTCACTCCTGTCTAACAATACGGTGCATTGATTTGGCGTACATTTGGTATTGAGAAAATGCCTTCCATTTTTTGCCTCGGCTGTCAAGAGCAAAAACGATCAAAAACTAATAAGTTTTATTCTAGTGATGTCACCTCTTTAATTAGTATCAACAACCTAAGACAAAAATACAACGCAAAAAAGCGCAAACGGAATGAAATCAACGATATTCCAGTAGCGAGTAAAATCTGCAAATCTTGCTATGATTTAGCTCGCAGCAATCCTGTCGTTGCAGTAAATCAAAACACCCCTGACTTGACGATTTACAGAAGAGGTTTGAACTCTCATACAAATTGTACATTTGGTTGCAAAACTATAGGAAACTTAATTTCAGTTCTGAATAATACACGTCATCTTCTTCTCATGAACTATAAGTTCTTCATTCGTCCCAATGCTCATATGTGTTCTGAACACCTGGCTGTCCATAACTATTGACCTCTTGTGACACAAATCACATGCGAAGTGGCAGCTGAAAATCAAAAAATGATAGTGATTTCATGTTTGATTATTTTCATAATTCTAAAATGAATAAAAAACCTGCTCTTCATATAGACAACATTCATTCCATGGACGACGATACTTTCCAATCATGGTTTGCTTTCGATAAAAGCCAGTTTCAGAAAATCTGTGATTTTAGTAAGAAATGTAAACCTGAGCACGTTGCTGTTTTTCTTTGCAAACTGCGCACTTCTCTCTCAAATAAACAGTTAGCTTTTCTATTTGGATGCTGTAGACAAACGATCAGTAATCACATAGATGAAGCGAGAAAGGATTTACTGTAGAATTTAGTTCCAAAATTTATTAATAAAAATGATCGAACACTTATAGTGAACCATACTACGCCTGCAACGAGGATATTGTTTGATATTCCCGATGAAAATGGCTCATGTGTCTTCGATGCAACGTATCGACTGACGCAAAAGTCGAAGAATTTCGCGAGTCAGAAACAACTATGGAGCGAACAAAAAAAAATGCCGCTCATAAAACCAATGGTAGGGTGTGCTCCTGATGGCTATGTCCTGTTTGTGTTAGGGCCCTTCGACGCGAGTGAGTCCCGATTGCGCACATTCCCGATCGGACACAGCGAAATTTCCCGATCGGACACAGACCCGATCGGACACGGACCCTATCGGACACAGGCCCGATTGGACACAGTCCCAATCGGACACAGTCCCCATCGGACACAGTCCCGATCGAACACAGACCCGATCGGACACAGACCCGATCGGACACAAGCCCGATCGGACACATACGGTTGCAATCGGACACAGTCCCGATCGGACACAGACCCGATTGGACACAGTCCCGATCGGACACAGTCCCGATCGGACACAGACCCGATCGGACACAGACCCGATCGGACACAGACCCGATCGGACACAACCCCGATCGGACACATACGGTTGCAATCGGACACAGACCCGATCGGACACAACCCCGATCGGACACATACGGTTGCAATCGGACACAGTCCCGATCGGACACAGACTCGATCGGACACAGGCCCGATCGGACACAGTCCCGAAGTCCTAATCGGAACACAGGTGCAATCGAACATAGCACACACACACACACACACATGGGGGGTGCAAGGGGGGCCTTCGGCCCCCCTCCCGCACCCACCCCGTCCCCCTCGCTTCGCGTGGAAAGTTGTGTGGCCGTTTCGAACGTGTGGCCGTGTGTTTCCGATCGGGTCTGTGTCCGATCGGGACTGTGTCCGATCGGGACTGTGTCCGATCGGGACTGTGTCCGATTGAAACCGTATGTGTCCGATCGGGGTTGTGTCCGATCGGGACTGTGTCCGATCGGGTCTGTGTCCGATCGGGACTGTGTCCGATTGCAACCGTATGTGTCCGATCGGGGTTGTGTCCGATCGGGTCTGTGTCCGATCGGGTCTGTGTCCGATCGGGTCTGTGTCCGATCGGGACTGTGTCCGATCGGGACTGTGTCCAATCGGGTCTGTGTCCGATCGGGACTGTGTCCGATTGCAACCGTATGTGTCCGATCGGGCTTGTGTCCGATCGGGTCTGTGTCCGATCGGGTCTGTGTCCGATGGGGACTGTGTCCGATCGGGACTGTGTCCAATCGGGCCTGTGTCCGATAGGGTCCGTGTCCGATCGGGTCTGTGTCCGATCGGGACTGTGTCCGATCGGGAAATTTCGCTGTGTCCGATCGGGAATGTGCGCAATCGGGACGATCCCTTCGACGCTATCCACAACGATGCGACGATACTGGAAGATTGTTTCAATAGATGTAACGGTCGTATTTTCGGTTATTCTTGCGCTGCGGATAGATCGCCGATGAAAGGTTCGTGATTAGAAAATACGCGATGGTTGTGTGAATGAACGTATGTATTTGTAATTGCGTATACAGGTGATGTAAGAATGTACAGAGTGTGTGTGTGTGTGTGTGTGTGTGTGTGTGTGTGTATTAAATTCGCTAAAGATCTCGCGCGGTAATCGGCAATCGCCCCGAATGCAGTTCTCGTTCGATTCGGTCCCGGTTACGAACAGCTGTGCGTGTTTACGACGCGCGAGACCGCGCGTGTTTTTGCGATGCTTTTTCCGCGGGGAATCCCGGCGTTTCCAGGAATCCTCTGGTTCTCGGGATCGTCGGTCGCTTTCACGGAACGATTTATTTCCCGACGCTACAATTTAAAGTCCGTGGTCGCGGAATTACAATCGGTGTATTTTAACAACGGCGGCGGAGGCCGCGATGATCAAAGGCGCGTTAACGGCGGCGGCGGAGGCCGCGATAAAAGAATGCGCTTTAACGGCAGCGGAGGCCGTGGCAACGGAGTGCGCTTTAACGGCAGCGGAGGCCGTGGCAACGGAGTGCGCTTTAGCGGCGGCGGAGGCCGTGGCAACGGAGTGCGCTTTAGCGGCGGCGGAGGCCGTGGCAACGGCGTGCGCTTTAGCGGCGGCGGAGGCCGTGATTGCAGATCGGTTGATGCGCTTGCGGTGTTGTGCGCGCGTACTGGGATCGCGTCGCGAAGGATCGGATTCGCGATGCAGCTGAGTCGAGAGCTCTCGATCCGGGGCGGCTCTGAGCTCCACCTTCCGTGATAGCCCCAGCTGCAGGATTAGGCGGATGCACCTGTACCTTAGAATCGAGATCACTCGGCCAAGACGGAGTTCTCTCCACCTCTCGTCTGCGGTAGTTGGTGCTCGGTAGGAATTCTCAGGTTTTCTCTATAGCGTACAGCTAAGAGCGGATCAGGAGAATGGTACTTAGATGCCGAAATGAGCCCTTTTTATACCGGCTAATTGCCCGCGTCGGCGCGCGGCGGTATAACCCCTTCCGAACGGTTTTTCGGAAACGGTGCGGTCGGAGCCGTTCGGCGGGGTTCGGGTTGTGCGCCGAACGCGGGTTTTCGCCGGCCGGCGGTTCGGGCCGTGTCGGCAATGATCGGCGGTCTTCGGCCGATTTAGAACCTTAACGGCTCTGGGCCGTTATTAACGGATTAACGGATTAAAAATGTGGGCGCACCGCGCCCCTGCCCTTGCCCGGCGGGTGTTCTGCCGGGCGGCAGCTTCCGGCTGGTGTTCTGCCGGGAATCGTAACGATGCTCCGGGATGCATCGTTACATAGATATGAAGAGTTACTGGCGATTCTCCGAGAAAACGATGTTATTTTCGTCGATAATGGGTTTCGAGATGTCATGGAGGATCTTAAACAGAGGAAGCTGCTTGCTTACATTCCCTGCACCGGCGGACGTGACACTTTAGAAACAAATAAATCAAGATTTGTGACAAAGATCCGTTGGATTATCGAACGTTTTCGGTCGACTGAAGAAAAAATTCAAAACATTTGCTTTTCCAGCTCACAACGCCACTTTACATCACGATTATGAATCTCTTATGATTGCTTTTGCACTTCATAGCTTGTTCCATACGGCAATACTGAGTGATGGAGCAAATAAAGAAATTGCAAATATAATGAAATCAAGATTGAATCCGTTTGACTCCAAACCGTTTGAAAGGCATCGTTGAGGAATACAATCTTTCTCAACTGAGAGCTCCTTATATTGATCTAGAATATACACTTCTTGATAATGAAGAAAATAATACTCTGCTTCAGTTTCCACACCTTACGATGGACGGCTTATATTATATCGGTTTGGGCCTTATCAGATAAATAATGCAATTTTTTATTATGCAGAGCATTTCTTTTTTTTGGTAACTTAGATGGAATGCTTTATGCATACCCTCACTCCCGGGGGAGAGTCGAGGGTTATGTGGGACTCCCGGCTGTACCATGTATTGTTCATCCGGTTTACCCACTAAAACCTCTGAGGTGGCCTTCCACGCGTATGGAGGGGCAGTCGGGGACCCGGAACTGGCAGATGCATTACATCGGCATCCCCGACTGTTCGTCCCCTCCGCGCTTAGAACCCGGCGATCTTGGGTTTGACCACCGGATCTCCTTCCCGAGGAGGGCGATTGCCCTTCCCTCCTTCCTTACTGTGGGCGAAGGGGACACACCGTCCGCCCACCTTCCTCGAGGACCTTACATTGGTCACTATGGGCCCCCGCCCAAAGCGACCAGGTCCTGAGGGAATCGCACTGGGGCCATATAAGCGGCCATGTGCTATTCAGACGGGGGGGGAGATTTCCCCCCTGTTTCTTACACCGTCCTTTTTTGTCCGAGCCTGAGGGAACCTCAGCTCCCTCGCTTCGCCCGACGCCGATATGGCGCCGAGAGGAGAGGGAGGGACTTATCCCTACCCAGTTCCTCGCCATCCCGTGCGTTGGTACTTGCGCTAGGGGGATTGAGGGGGGAGGTATTCTAGTGAGGGTAATCCCCACGTTATTGTATACCTCCCCCTTAATCTCATCTCCCCGGTGTGGGAGATGAGGTACACCTCGCGCGTATCGCCAGTCTTCTGTTTCTTCGAGCAGGTTGGGCCGGAGGGTGGGAGGGGGGTTGGTGCACCCCCTGCTGTCCTCCTCCGACCCCTCCTCCTCCTCGTCGCTGTTGCGACCGCCGCCGCCGCCGCCGCCGCCCCCGCTGGTGCTGTTTCTTGATGGGGGATTCTTCCCGCCGTCTCCTTTTGCAGCATTACCTCCTCGCAGAAATCGACGACGGCCCTCCATATCTCTTCACTGCCGGCCATGCGGGTCACCAAGACCGGCAGTGAGAGGTCCTCCCCCGCGACATCCCTTAGCGCACGACGCTGCTCGCATCACGCCTCGCAATCAGGGTGTGCTGCGCCGTGTTGCATAGGATGTCGCAGTGGTGGCACGCTGTGGTACGCTCCCGGCCTATTTGACGCAAGTACTTTCCGAAACATCCATGTCCCGTCAATTCCTGCGTCAACCGGAATGTGACCTCCCCCTGAGCCCTATCTATCCATTCCGACAGACAGGGTCGGATGGCCTCGACGGTCCTACGACTCGCAGTGCGCGGGTCAGAGAGATGGGCGTCCCATTTTTCTATCATGGACCGCCGAGCTTGGATCCGGATGATCTTTTTCGCCTTAGTGGACAGCTTCCTTCTCGTGGCCCCCTGGATTTCTCGCTCACGCCGATATACTTCGGCGCACATATCCGCGAGAAATTCCAGGGGGGGCCATCCTGCTAGGACGGTGGCCGCAGCGTGGGACACCGTCCTATAGACCCTGACCACCCTGGTGGCCATGCAACGTTGAATGCGGCGGAGCATATCTTTTTTCCGTCACGAGACCGCCAGGTCCGCTGCCCACACGAGTGCGCCGTATAATGCCACCGAATTGACGGTGGCCATGTACATCCGGCGCATCCGACCATCCGGATCCCCAAGGTTCGGGAGGAGCCCGGCTAGTGCTGCCGCGACTCTCTCCACCCTGGGGGCTAGGGCATCAAAATGATGCCCGAAAGTCCCGAGATATTTAACTCGGTCTCCCACCAGAATGGAGGTCCCTCGCATAACGATATGGGTTAGTGGCGGCTTACCCGAGGCTTTTCCGTAGAAATAAATCGCCTCGGTCTTTTGTACCGCCACCTGGACTCCCATGTCGGTTATTCCGCGTACCACGCGTGCCACCGCGATTTCCGTCCTGGCCGCAGCGTCCCTCCAGCTGTCCCCCACAGCCACCACGAGTGTGTCATCTGCATAGCAGATGGTGTGGCAGCTGCAGGGGTGAGGCAGGCAGAGTACCTGATCATACGCGAGGTCCCATAGTAGGGGTCCTAAAACGGACCTCTGCGGGACCCCGCAGTGGATACTCCTAGAGTGTCGGCGCCCATATATTCTTGGCCGATATATTCTAAATCCCGGTCCCGGAAATACTCTCTGATGACTCCCACGTGGTAGCGGGGACCCGCGTTCACGCAGGGTGTTAAAGGCATTTTTAATGTCTAATGAGATAGCCACAGCCACCCTGCCCTCCGCGAGGGATCTGACGCGCTTGATTACATCAATCGTTGATCTTCCCTCGCGGAAGCCATATTGCTCCTCGTGAAGGTCACCATTCCGGGACAAATGCTGGACGAGGCGAGTCGCTAGTATTTTCTCGAATATCTTTCCCTCATCCAGCAAACATATCGGCCGGTACGCCGACGGAGTACCCGCTTCTCTGCTTGCTTTGGGAAGAAGGACTAGTTTGGCCTTCTTCCACTGCTGGGGGAACTGCCCTTGTCTGAGGCACTTGTTGAATATGTGCCTCAGACGCGCGCCTAAGAAATCTAGGGCACGGACCAAAATCCTACCCGGTATGTCGTCCGGTCCAGGAGCCTTTCGTGACCCTATTCTGCGGACGGCCCGGGTAAGTTTGTCCCCGGATACCAATTGCTCCTCGGTCAATTCGTGAGATCCGTCCAAGTCCGGACCCCATTCTAATGTGGACCCCTCCACCCGACGTGGGAAGCGGGTGTCCACTATCCCACCGAGGAGCTGTGGCTTCAGGAACTCCGTGACGGGGGCTCTGTGCCTTTTTAGCACTATTTTATATGGACGCCCCCATGGGTCCGTGTTAAGGGATGAGAGCATCTCGTCCCAACATTTCTCCCTAGATCTCCTCATTGTGTGACTCAGCGCGCATCGGGCATTCCTAAGTGCGGCCAGGGCTTCCTCCCTCTCTTCCGCGTCTACTCCACGCGGAAGTCTGGAGAGGGCTCGGCGGGCCTGGACCGACGAGCGCCGAAGCTCGGCTAACTCGTCGGTCCACCAGTATGTCGCTCGCCTCGGGGGAGGGGACTTGGCCCGGGGCATTGCTTCATCGCATACGCGTTGCATGCTCTCCCGCAACCAATCCACCTCCTGTTGGATGTCCCACCCCCTTCCTCCTCCCGGAGGTCCCACGATGTCACCATGAGGGCGGTCTCTAATTTCTCAGCGTCGAGCTTCGTGAGGGCCCATCTTTTATCGCCCCCCCCCCCCGGTGGATGAGCGACGCACCTGCTGGCACGTGGTCCCAAGGATCACTTCAATGTACTGGTGGTGCGAGAGGGTTTCCCCTCTCATATTCTCGACCACCCGCCAGTTACTTACTCTGTGTGCGGCACTCGGGGAGGCCATCGTAATATCTACAATGGACCCCCCGCGACCGCACACATGTGCTGGCACGACCCTCATTTAATAGTTTGAGGTCGTGCCTGCTCATCCAATCCTCCAGGGGAATCCCCTGGGATTCCGGCGAATATCGACCCACGCCGGGGACGTAGCGTTAAAGTCCCCGGCGATTATTATTAGGGCATCAGGGGTGTCACGACGAACGTCGTCTGTGATCACACCCACTCGCTTTAGGAGTGTGTTATACTCACCGAAATCCCATCTGGGGGGGCATAACAGGAAACAATGTGATAGGACCCCCACTTAGCAGCGACGTATCCCTCTCCTCTCTCGATGGTCTGGAGAGGAGAGAGATCGACCGCCGCCCTCACGATTGCCGCCGAGCCGCTATTATTCCCAACCCAATTTGGGTTATCTCCGGAAAATCTGTACGGCTCGGCGACAATCGCCAATCCCATACCACACTCTGCCAGGCTTTGCATCATCAGATGTTGCGCTTGACAGGCATGGTTGAGATTGACCTGGAGGAGTCGCACAGCCATATTTACACACTGCTGCACGGCTCCTCCTGCGCCACTTCCATGGGAGTGCTCTCCACATCTATCGGTGGAGAGCATTCTACGGGCTCTGTATCCGCCCTGACTTTTTTCTCCCTCTGTGGGAGGGGCTCACACTCCATCCTCTCTTAAGGAGGAATGGAGGCGTCCACCGCTTCCTTAGCGGGACGGAGGGTGCTTTGACTTTCCCCCTTCTTTGAGGCAGTGGGTTTGCCTGAGCAAGTTTGCTCGCTCCTCCCTTTCCATTCTTTGGGGCGTTGCAGGCCCTAGAGCCTGCTCTGTGCGCGGCCGGGCGCCCTAAGTCTGTGCAGACTGGGCAATTGATTAGCCACGCACAGTCCCTGGCAATGGGCCCCGGTTGCCCGCACCTGTAGCACTGTGTGCTACAGTCCACAGTACTTGGGCATTGGGCCCTTACATGGCCCTTACCCATACATTTGAAACACTGGAAGGGTCTGGTCTCCAGTGTTTCGACGCGGGCTACGATCCAACCGACCTTGAGCCTCCTGGCAGCAGCGAGTTGATTCGCTACGGGAGGGTCTCGTTAGCCACGGTGCGATAACGCACCAACCCGATAGCACACGAAAAATTGACACAATTCCCGATAGCGCACCAATCCGATAGCACACCAACCCGATAGCGCACGAAAGCACTATCCCCTCACACACGCACTCTCTCACACACACACACACACACACACACACACACACGGGGGGGTGCAAGGGGGGGCCTTCGGCCCCCCTCCCGCACCCACCCCGTCCCCCTCGCTTCGCGTGAAAAGTTGCAAAGTGAATCCGTGCGCTATCGGGTTGGTGCGCTATCGGGTTGGTGCGCTATCGGGATTGTGCGTGATTTACTTTGTGTGCTATCGGGACGTGTGCTATCGGGTTGGTGCGCTATCGGGAATTGTGTCAATTTTTCGTGTGCTATCGGGTTGGTGCGCTATCGCACCGTGCGCTAACGGGACTCTCCCGTAGCAGAGGACACCGGGGGATCCGTCTCCTTCTGGAACTGCACGCTTCCCCTCTGAGAGTTGGAGGCTCTTGCCTCCTTCTCGATGACCGAGGGGGAAACGTACTGCTCCAGAGCTAGCGGAGCGGAGCTGAGTGGAGCGGGTATTGAGGGCATGGGGGAGGAATATATTTCTCCCCTCTCAGGGAACTCAATTGACACTTTATGGAGTTCAATTGACTCCATAGCGCCCTATACCCTGGCCCACTCTCATCCTTTTGGATGTTGATTCCCTCCAGGTTGGGAATTAGGGCCGCCATCAAGGTGTCATGCTCCACTCTGTCTTCTACCCTTAGGCCGGGCGGATACGCCTCGACCTGTCTTTCTACCCCCCAAAAGGTCAAGCCTGTATTGATAAAGGCCTTATCTCCCTGGGGGGAGTCCCCTTCTTCCTGTCACCTTCCTCTTTCCCTTTCCTGAAAGAGGAGGGAGGGAAGGGAAGGCTTCGCTGCTCGTCAGAGGGGGAGAGAGTTTATTCCTCTCCTCCTCTTCCGAGTTCGTCGACTCCGTGTATCTCTTCCTCTTGATGGAGGAGCGTTTCCCACGGATCGAGCAAGGTGCGAGAGGCGGTCGGAGGTGGGAGACGAGAGTTTATTTCCTCCATCTTCCTCCTGAGCTTCTGGTTTTCGGCTCTTAGCCTCCCCATGTCCCTGCGGAGTTTTGCAACTTCCTCGCTCCGGTGATTTTCCCTGGATCGTGTGACCATGACGGTTGTTGCCGCCCTGACCAGCGCGACAGCTTCCCGGAGCTCGCCCACCCCCTTCATGCCATGCGAGCAGTCCGCTATCTTGAATATCGTAGCGGACTGCTTCACCATCCTGGCAGCGATATCCACAGTGGGAGTATTATTGAGCACGAATTCTAGTTCCTCCTCCATCGCTTGGATCCTTGCCCATTTTTTGCCCTTAGGGCAAAGAGGAGCTGAGGGCGACAGCAGCGTTCCTCTCTCTTTCCCGTTCCTAAAGAATAACCTCATGAAATTATCTAAAGCTGAATATATATAATAAATGACTAAATTTTTTGGCAGTTCTAATAATTTTATAACTAAAACTCATGATTCTACTTTAGAAAATACAAATAAGATTAATATCTCAAAAAATTTAGAAAAAATATTTGTTATTGTATTTCTTATCTATCTGTTTAAAACAGATAATTTTCGCTATAGAAATGCAATGATTTGCAATTTCGAAAGTAAAGTAATAAAGATTTTATAGATTATATTAAATCTCACTCTAAAGGACCCCGCACGGTTCTTATGGGATTTGGGGTCCCGGTCAAATTGGCTGAATTTTTGATGTTGTAGATTTTGACTCCCTGAACAAAAGTTCCAATGGCCATTAGGCCAAAAAATCAAAAGTTTTTGAGTTACAGCAGCTCAAATGTCCAAAATTAATCTGCATCGTCTGCCGGTATGACAACCGTTGTCCGACTCTCACGACGTGGACGTGATGGTAGGCACTTGAGATTTGATGTATTTTATCCCTTTGAGAGTCTTTTCTCACACTCATTTATGCACATACATTTGCACTCCGAAGAAAAGGGAACGCCTGAAGACGCCCGATAAGCGGCCTGTTCGCAGTCTAGTATAATATATAGAAGTCTGTGGGTTTATCAGATTTCAGAACAGAAAAATAATCGACAATATTATTTAATTAATCAGAAACATATAATTATTGTAAATATTATAAGAACAATAACAGTGTGTCTGTGTGTGTGTGTGTGTGTGGAAATAATATATTAAGTCAAAAAGTTATCCATATAATAGTTATCCATGTAATATGAGTTATCCATATAATGAGTTATCCATGTAATATGAATTATCCATATAATATGAGTTATCCATATGAGTTATCCATATAATATAAGTATACAAACACATGTTTATATTCACAGATTAATGTGATAACTAAAAAACACATATATAATTGTGTCCAAATGTACCGATGTGCTTATAAAAAACATCATTTTTTTTAAGTTGTGTGTACGTGCGAATGCGTGTGCGTGTAATGTGTGTGCATAAATAAAAGTGTGAGAAAAGATATTCAAAGAGATAAAACGTCCTTCTAATATAGTTAATAATTACATGTTAGAGAATAATTAAACGATATTGTCGGCGATTATTTAACATTTTTTAAAAATCATATTTTCCCAAACACTTCTTTAACATTTATATTTTTTCAACACTTAAATCTCAAGTGCCTACCATCACGTCCACGTCGTGGGGAGGGTCCCGTTAGCGCACGGTGCGATAGCGCACCAACCCGATAGCACACGAAAAATTGACACAATTCCCGATAGCGCACCAACCCGATAGCACACGTCCCGATAGCACACAAAGTAAATCGCGCACATTCCCGATAGCGCACCAACCCGATAGCGCACGGATTCACTTTGAAACTTTTCACGCGAAGCGAGGGGGACGGGGTGGGTGCGGGAGGGGGGCCGAAGGCCCCCCCCTTGCACCCCCCCGTGTGTGTGTGTGTGTGTGTGTGTGTGTGAGGGTGCGTGTGTGAGGGGATAGTGCTTTCGTGCGCTATCGGGTTGGTGTGCTATCGGGTTGGTGCGCTATCGGGATTGTGCGCGATTTACTTTGTGTGCTATCGGGACGTGGGCTATCGGGTTGGTGCGCTATCGGGAATTGTGTCAATTTTTCGTGTGCTATCGGGTTGGTGCGCTATCGCACCGTGCGCTAACGGAACCCACTCCACGTCGTGAGAGTCGGACAACGGTTGTCATACCGGCAGATGATGGAGGTTAATTTTGGACATTTGAGCTGCTGTAACTCAAAAACTTTTGATTTTTTGGCCTAATGGCCATTGGAACTTTTGTTCAGGGAGTCAAAATCTACAACATATCAAAAATTCAGCCAATTTGACCGGGACCCCAAATCCCATAAGAACCGTGCAGGGTCCTTTATAATTGAAAAATAAAAATTAAGAAAAATTATGTGAAGTAGTTGGGCAATGACACAATTCTGAAACAAATCAAAAATAAAAATCATTAATAACAATAATTAATAATAGATTAATACATATGTAAACATATACCATGCATATATTATTTTTTTTTAAATGATAGAAAAAAATAATAAAAAACGCGTAAGAAGTGTTAAATTAGTAGTGAATATAATTAAAAGAAATGTTAGGTATATAAAGATAACATTTTGACTATCAATAAAAACATATTTTTTATCGAACTGTTATTTCATAAAATGTTATTACATTCCGATATAATTAAAAATATAATTAATAAATAAATATAGATATATATATATATAATTAAAATTTAAAAAAATACAATTAGTAAATATTTAGAATACATTTATAAATAATGGTAAAAATATACAATTTATTATAACTATAATAAAATCCCTCACATATAGAATGTATATAAAAAATATTAGTAATATATATATATTGTGACGTGACACTTGGCGGTCCGTCACAAGGATCGCGAGATCCGACCGAGAATGAATTTGGGCCCTCGTTCTCCCCTAATTTAGGGAGAGATTGGCTGTTGGAGGCGAGATTATACTCGCCTCCCGTGCGTACAAATTTATTTGTTAGCGTTAAGATTAGGCTTAAGAGCGGGCACGATGGGAAACGCTGACGGGATCTCATCCGGTGGCTCAAAATTGAGGAAGAAGTACAGGATACGAGGAAACGGGCGAGCGGAGGCACGGACTAAAAGGAACACGCCAAGCTAAGTATTATTATTTAATTGCGTCAATAATAAAGTCCACTTAAGACTACCGCTGCCGCCCCTGTAAACATTCACATGCCCAGCAGGTACGGGGAACAATTGCGGGGAAGGCCAACCAGCGGACGAAAACTGACACTGTGACCCCGAGTCGGAGTCATCTCGGCCGGAACAGCGCTAAAGAAGAACATTCTAAATAACGGCGAGTGGCTGCCGAAAGTATCCCTCCTGACGGGCCTCGACGAGAGGAATTATGGAAAATAAAAGAAGAAACGGGGTGCGATAAGCACATGTACAGCCCTGAAGGCCGCAGGATTAAATGGGCCACACGACGATCCTGAGGGTTGCGGAAGCGCCACAGGTGGCCTAGTTACGCATTAATTTGCTGGCGTGATTCCGACGGGCCTTCCGCTCGTCACTGTTCGGCGGACCGGCGAAGGGAACGACGGCCCAAAATTATCGATCCGACGAGTGGATGCCGAGAGCACGGAGAACCGCAAGGAGTCACCGGTGAGACAAGCGTCGACCCCATCTGGCCGTCTTTGTTAATTCATTCAGGTAGAATTAGCTCGAACAATGTCGGTGCCGTATAGCTGCCGTCATTAAATTCATTGTGAAATTCTTTTCTGCGTTCTCGATATTTGCGTCTTAGAGTACGACGGCCGACCGAAAGACTTTGTTCGAGCTTTCGTAAAATTAAGTGCCCTCTCTCCCAGTTGCGCGCCGACAGTCACTGTAAATGTCTATCTGTACAATTATTACTGTTGATTGAAAATTTTTATCCGTTAAAAGTATTGCAACCGAGCTCACTCACATAAGGCGATCTCGAGATTCGATAGCTAGCAATTGCGTTGCAGCGTCGACTCGCATTCCGTGTATTATATCACAGAGAGTAATTGTGCGCGTTGAATTTAATGTGTCTTTTATTGAGTAATCGAGGCGTGTCTAAATTCTTTTCGTTAACGCGTAACATACCGATAATCGACGGTCAAATTAATTGTCTTGCTTGTTACGTTTATTGTGATTTTGTGAAACTCTTTGCCTGTTAAACTTTCGATGCGACGAGCTCACGCACGAAGGCGATTGCGATACTCGATAACCGGCAACTACGTCGCGGCGTCGGCTCCCATATCTCCGAGGCTCAAATCGTTTGATACTTTATTGTTATTTATAATTTTTCATGTCTAGATTCAACCGTCTATGTTAGATACGTTAGTAGTCGCTCAATTCTTTCGTTAAAGCAATAGATCTGAATAATCGACTCGCATCTATAATCGATTCTGTTAACTGTGCGTGTGGCGAGTAGATCTGCTATTGTAATTAATTATTTTATTTGCGACAGACGGATGTCATTAAAGGAGCCAAAACCGCGGTGTTCATTATTAAAAATTATTTGGGAATTCGTAGCTGCCGAAACTCTAACAAGTTTCGTTTAGCGCGGAATTCCGGGACTTTTCTTTTACGCTTTCTTCCTGCCGCGTGACACGTGATACCGCGGTGATCGCGCTCGAATGCCGGCCGTCGCTGCCGGCTAATAATCTGATAATCAATATCATAAAATCGTTCTACATCTACGCGAGTCTGTCTGCCGTTGAAATTTATTCATGTGTTAAATATATTAATTCTTGTTACTAAAATATTATGTTTTATTTGCAGCCACCTTGTATTCTCGATCCTTCCTTGTGAATTATTAAAACGGACCGCCCCTCTACCAATTTCGAGACGGGGCTAGCCGAGCGTCCATCGCGGTTTTTCTGAGAGCTTTGCATTTTTTTCGTGTGTACTGCCGATACGTTAAATTTTATTAGAGTGGTGCGGATTCCCGCACCTGGCGCCCATCAAGAGACACGGTAGTGTCTTGCGTCGAGTTCATCTCTCTAGCAAGACGCGCGCCGTGTCTCTACGCGAGACGGGAAATTGAGACCAGTTCAGATTATTTCATATTATTATATTACGATAACCGCTGAACGGATCGAGCTCTTATTAGGCTTAATCGATAGCTTATGTTCGAATTATATAGTAAAAGTGTCTTTATTTTTACTCTACGAGCTGTAGAAGTGGAAATATCGCGATATATAATTCTAAAATCGTGAAAATACGATTAAGAAACGTCCACGTCGTCGTCATCAAACAATATATATAGAACACAATTTGGCGTACGACTGCCGCTGTCGACACCAGATGGCGGAGGCGCTGGCGCCTGGCGCTTCGTAATTGACATATACATGTCAAACATATACATGTCAAATCAAGAGACGCGGTAGTATCTCTTGCGTCGATTATTGATATGAATAAATTGTTATCAATAAATTAATATATACATGTCAAACATATACATGTTAAATTATTATTGATATGAATAAATTGTTATCAATAAATTAATAATTACTTTTATTTACAGCAGTCATATTAATAAATAATATAATATAACATAATGAGAGAAAATAATCTTCTGCATAGTCATATAATTATGATTATATGATATTGCTACAATCATTCTTGACTATGCAGCAAATATATAAATCTATGATTGCAGAAATACTATATAATCAATTATGTGGCTACGCAGAAGATTCTCTCTTTCACATTATGTTATATTATTGTTGTATTATTTATTATTATGACTACGCTGCAAATATATAAACTTTTACATAATATGTACTACTATGGAATGATGCAGCAGGAAATGGAAAAGAACCAGAAATAAAATGGTTTGTCATTTCCGAAACGGTGCACCATAAAATATAAAACTTGTACTGTTAGTTAAAATTTCTACAAAGATTAATTTAACGTATAATAATAATTTTTAAAAACCACCCCTTGGGGGTGAAAGCTAATATTTCAAAAACGGTGCACCACAAAAATATAAAATCTGTACTATTGGTTATGACTTGTAGAAAGACTAATTAAGCGTATAATAACAATTTTTAAAAACCACCCCTTGGGGGTGAAATCTAATATTTCAGTAACGGTATACCACAAAAACATAAAACCTGTGCCGTTAGTTAAGGTTTCTACAAAGAATAATTTACCGTATAATAACAATTTTTAAAAACCACCCATTGGGGGTGAAATCTAATATTTCAGAGACGTAGAGTCACAAAAATATAAAACCTATGCCATTAGTTGAGGTTTCTACAAAGACTAATTTAGCGTATAATATTAATTTTTAAAAACCACCCCTTGGAGGTGAAATCTAATATTTCAGAGACGTAGAGTCACAAAAATATAAAACTTGTGCCGTTAGTTGAGGTTTCTACAAAGACTAATTTAGCGTATAATAATAATTTTTAAAAACCACCCCTTGGAGGTGAAATCTAATATTTCAGAGACGTAGAGTCACAAAAATATAAAACCTATGCCGTTAGTTGAGGTTTCTACAAAGACTAATTTAGCGTATAATAATAATTTTTAAAAACCACCCCTTGGAGGTGAAATCTAATATTTCAGAAACGGTGCACCACAAAAATATAAAACCTGTGCCGTTAGTTAAGGTTTCTACAAAGACTAATTTACCGTATAATAACAATTTTTAAAAACCACCCCTTGGGGGTGAAATCTAATATTTCAGAGGCGTAGAGTCACAAAAATATAAAACCTATGCCGTTAGTTGAGGTTTCTACAAAGACTAATTTAGCGTATAATAATAATTTTTAAAAACCACCCCTAGGAGGTGAAATCTAATATTTCAGAGACGTAGAGTCACAAAAATATAAAACCTATGCCGTTAGTTGAGGTTTCTACAAAGACTAATTTAGCGTATAATAATAATTTTTAAAAACCTCCCCTTGGAGGTGAAATCTAATATTTCAGAGACGTAGAGTCACAAAAATATAAAACCTATGCCGTTAGTTGAGGTTTCTACAAAGACTAATTTAGCGTATAATAATAATTTTTAAAAACCACCCCTTGGAGGTGAAATCTAATATTTCAGAAACGGTGCACCACAAAAATATAAAACCTGTGCCGTTAGTTAAGGTTTCTACAAAGACTAATTTACCGTATAATAACAATTTTTAAAAACCACCCCTTGGAGGTGAAATCTAATATTTCAGAGACGTAGAGTCACAAAAATATAAAACCTATGCCGTTAGTTGAGGTTTCTACAAAGACTAATTTAGCGTATAATAATAATTTTTAAAAACCACCCCTTGGCAATGAAATCTAATATTTCAGAAACGGTGCACGACAAAAATATAAAACCTGTACTATTAGTTATGACTTGTAGAAAGACTAATTAAGCGTATAATAATAATTTCTAAAAACCACCCCTTGTGAATGAAACCTAATATTTCAGTAACGGTATATCACAAAAACATAAAACCTGTGCCGTTAGTTAAGGTTTCTACAAAGACTAATTTACCGTATAATAACAATTTTTAAAAACCATCCCTTGGGGGTGAAATCTAATATTTCAGAGACGTAGAGTCACAAAAATATAAAACCTATGCCGTTAGTTGAGGTTTCTACAAAGATTAATTTAGCGTATAATAATAATTTTTAAAAACCACCCCTTGGAGGTGAAATCTAATATTTTAGAAACGGTGCACCACAGAAATATAAAACCTGCACTGTTAGTTATGACTTGTAGAAAGACTAAGTTACCGTACAGTAACAATTTTCAAAAATAAAATATTGTCCCTAAAAATAATTTACTAATATTTTTCCCCAAAAAATAATTTACAGGAAGCATATAAAATTTGACGAAAAGATGTGAAATCCCTCTAAAAAAAACCTTGCAAAGGTAAAAAAAAATACGCCAAGTACATAAAAAATATTTCGCTTTGTATACAACAAAACGTTTAATAAAAAAAATGTCCCTAAGAATAATTTACAAAAATTATCCCCCAAAAATTAATTTGTAGAAAGGATATAAAATTTTACAAAAAGATGTGATATCCCTCTAAGAAAAACCTTACAAAGGTTAAAAAAATACGCCAAGTACATAAAAAATATTCTACCTTATATGCAACAAAATGTTTAATAAAAAAAGTCCTAAAAATAATTTATAATAATTTTACCTTACAAAACCATTTTTCTGAAAAACAAAACCTCAACATGTAATTATCATAAAAAAAAAAAAAAATAAAATATCAAAACTAAATAGGAAATCAATAATTACTATTAGCCAAGTACCTAAGAGCAATTTGCAAATTTGATATAATACTTGCCATGAAATCAATTTTACATTGTAGAAATATTATACATAAATTCTCCCTAAAAAATTAAAACGCATTTTATATTTATTCAGACAAACTTGATTTTTAAAATATTTAAAATCAACACTAAATGAGAATTAGGATTCTTTTAATTCCTAAAACATTTTTTATACAATGTATATAATTTAAGAAAAAAACGTTTTACGCAGTCTTTAAATCGAAGTAAGTTATGAAAACTTGGCGTGCCCGGATCGTTTACATTATAAACAAATATATTCCCAATAAAATATAAAATCTTAGACATTATACAATTAAATATTAATCTGTGCTTGATTACGATCCGGGCACGCCAAGTTTTCATAACTTACTTCGATTTAAAGACTGTGCGATTTAAAACTTGCGTAAAACGTTTTTTTCTTAAATTATATACATTATATAAAAAATGTTTTAGGAATTAAAAGAATCCTAATTCTCATTTAGTGTTGATTTTAAATATTTTAAAAATCAAGTTTGAATAAATATAAAATGCGTTTTAATTTTTTAAGGAGAATTTATGTATAATATTTCTACAATGTAAAATTGATTTCATGGCAAGTATTATATCAAATTTGCAAATTGCTCTTAGGTACTTGGCTAATAGTAATTATTGATTTTCTATTTAGTTTTGATATTTTATTTTTTTATATTTTTTTATGATAATTATTTGTTGAGGTTTTGTTTTTCAGAAAAATGGTTTTGTAAGGGAAAATTATTATAAATTATTTTTAGGACTTTTTTCATTAAACATTTTGTTGCATATAAGGTAGAATATTTTTTATGTACTTGGCGTATTTTTTTAACCTTTGTAAGGTTTTTTTTAGAGGTATAAGTATGTGCAGAGAAGGAACATCTAATATTTGGATCGAAGCTAATGATGCTCAAGTTAAGAAAAAACAATGGCCTAGAGGTGGTAAAAATGTTTGTTTACATTTCCTACGAAGAATGTCTAATAAGTAATATATAAATATATACAATATGATAAAATTAATAATTTAAATATCTGTAGTAGGCAAGAAAGACCGTCACGTTTTGAAAAAGTATGACGGGGGGTTTATTTAAAAATGTATAATAAATACGGACTATAAAAAAATAATATTCATAAAAAATTTATAAAATATATAATGCATACATTTTTAATACATAAAAAGTGATATTCTTGAAAAATACATTTAAAGGAAAGTTAAACTTAAATATCTGTAAAAAACGATCATATAATATTTAAATATCTATAGTAAGCAAGCGAGACCGTCACACATTTTGATATAGTATGACGGGGGTGGTGGTGGGTTTATTTAGAAATGTTTAATAAATATTATGAAATATAATAATTATCAAAAATTAAATTTAAAATACATAATTTTTGTACAAAAAGAAGTGATATCCCTAAAAAAATACCTTTTAAAAAAAGGTAAAGAAAAAGCGTCGAGTTCATCTAAAAACTGTCTCACAAAAAATAGCTATCACAAAAAGTAGCTATCTTTATGTAAAAAATTAACTCTGAAAAATTTTCATAAAAAATAGTTATCTAAAAATTGTTTCACAAAAAATATTCACAAAAAATAGCTATCACAAAAAATAGCTATCTTTATGTAAAAATTTAACTGTAAAAAAATTGTTTCACAGAAATCGTTATTTTTATGTATATATATAAAAAAAATATTTCTACAAAAAATACATATATTAATTATAAAAAATTGCGTCAAGTTGGGGTGCAATTTCACTTTAAGTTTGTTAGTGTTATAAAATTTTATACATATGTGCTTTTATATAATCCGCTGCTGACAAATAGGTAGAAGTTCCGTATAAAATCTATTACATTTTTGTCATAAAGAAGAATATTTTTGTTAGAGTTGAATCAATTTTTTAAAATAAAAGATTACGTCAAATGATTTTTAAATTTTCTAGGAAATTAAAATAAGATTAAAAAAACATTTAAAAATTAAAAATTCAAAAAATGAAAGATTACGTCAATAATTTTTCAATCTTCTACAAAAATAAAGTAAAAGAACAAATCTTTTTAAAAATTAAAAATGAAAAAATATAAATTAAAAAAATTTTAAATAAGAAAACTCGGCGCTACCTAGTAATTATTGAAATAATGTTAATATGTAATTGTTCATTTATTATTATTGCCAATCAAATTGGTAGCGCGCCGAGTTTTTTTATTTAAAATTTTTTTAATTTATATTTTTTTCATTTTTAATTTTTAAAAAGATTTGTTCTTTTATTTTATTTTTGTAGAAGATTGAAAAATTATTGACGTAATCTTTCATTTTTTGAATTTTTAATTTTTAAATGTTTTTTTAATCTCATTTTAATTTTCTAGAAAATTTAAAAATCATTTGACGTAATCTTTTATTTTAAAAAATTGATTCAACTCTAACAAAAATATTCTTCTTTATGACAAAAATGTAATAGATTTTATACGGAACTTCTACCTATTTGTCAGCAGCGGATTATATAAAAGCACATATGTATAAAATTTTATAACACTAACAAACTTAAAGTGAAATTGCACCCCAACTTGACGCAATTTTTTATAATTAATATATGTATTTTTTGTAGAAATATTTTTTTTTATATATATACATAAAAATAACGATTTCTGTGAAACAATTTTTTTACAGTTAAATTTTTACATAAAGATAGCTATTTTTTGTGATAGCTATTTTTTGTGAATATTTTTTGTGAAACAATTTTTAGATAACTATTTTTTATGAAAATTTTTCAGAGTTAATTTTTTACATAAAGATATTTTTTTTTTGATATTTTTTTTTTGAGAAATTTTTTAGAGGTTTTTTTTTTTTTCCTTTTTTTTAAAAGTATTTTTTTTGGTTATTTTTTCTTTGGGGGAGAAACACTTTTTTTTTATATTAGAAGATCGCGCCGAAGGTGTGCCGTGGGCCATTATCACCGGTCATTTAATGTCATTAGCCCTTAATAAATTAACGGTCACAATATATATGTATAAATATATATATATATATATATATATATATATATATAATTGCTAATATTTATTTATTTCTTTAAACTCAATCATTTGTCCGTACCTCAGCTACTCGATCCACCTCAGTACGAATAAAAGAAAGAGTAAGAAGAGAGAGATTTACTTTTAAAATATAAATAAATATATATAAATATATAGATACGATTTTATAAAATATATAAATTATTATGACATAACATATTATAAAATCATAAATCCAAAACGCAAACAAAAAAACATGTTAACATACACATTAGTACAAAATCAAACAGACACATTAATATAAACAAACAGTAGTATACATGCTAAAGACAAACGCAGTTTTATGTACAAGAAATTAATATGTGTATAGTAAAAAATAAAACTGTATCTCTCTGTATATGTATAAAGAAATTAATATAATAATGAAAATATTTATAAATGCAAGATATTTAAAAGTTTTCTATCTTTTCTATTAATACTTTTACATTCTTTATTATGTTGAGATAAAGTAAAATAAATACGCATGCGGAAAAATAATTTTATTAAATATTCTTTAGGAAAATATGGACATGGCGGTTCAAAAGCTACAGTCTGCGCAAGTTGGAATAAATAACCACCAATATTTTTTTGGAAACAATTATTTTCAAATGTGACAAATATTTTTTCTAATTCCTGAATATAAGTACAAAATTATTACTTGCCACATGTAAATTTCCAAATGGATTTTCTTTTGTACCACTATAAGCTCGAAAAGAGCAATATAAAGCAGTATTATCAAAGACAGTCTTATTTTCATTAAGATAATTTGTGCACCCTTCACATGTAAGTATGTCTGTACATTTTTTAATTAAATATCCGCACACATATTTGAATGCATTTTTTCTTCTTGTAAATCCATATTATGATAATCGTGATTTGGAATATTTAAAATTATACGCGTCGTAGATGCTTCAACAAATTCTGAAGATGTTGATGGATTCGAATCTGATACACCAATTAAATTTAACATTTGATCTGTATCTGCAGCACAATTTTGTGTCTGCATGTTCCAAAACTTTCATACTAAATAATTTCTTAAAGGCACGAATAAATTGAATTGGTGTCGAATTTACACAATTACCGCCTTGTTGTCTAATGGAGCCAAAGAAATTTTCAAGACAATCTTGATTAATTTTTCGTGTGCGAATATATGGAAAATTATTAGATTTTAATTTTTGCCAAAATTGCATCAGGCTTTTAATAGTTATTTGCCAACATTCAAAAATCTTACTTTTACACGAGAGCCTTTATCATTAATAACATTAATACCTTCCAAAAAGTATACCATTTGTTCTCAAAATTTAATTTGTTTTCCATTTCCTGTAAATACTTGTCCATATTCTTTTGGACTGTTTAGAACAGAAGAATTTAAAACATCAAATAATTTATCAAAATGATCGATAAAGTCTATTGTTCCAACTGCTTCGCTAGAAAGAAAGCCGGAGGACATTTGGGTACACATACCCGTAGCTACACGACTATTAAAAATTTGTACAGCGTATTTGACTTTCATTTTTTGAAAATTAGTTGGCTCGATATGATTTTTGGTTAACTTTGGAGCGAGTTTTATCCATTGTTGGCTATCTTTCTTATAAAATTCAATAATATGAGCCCATGATGCAACTTTGTTTACTCCAAATTCTATATTATATTTCAATAAATTATCACGAGTTCTTTTCATTAAATGAGGAGGATCGAATATATATAATATTTCAGTTCCATCAACTAAAAAGGTTGAATTCTGTTTTGAAATACCTAATTCTCAAGATAATTGCATAAAATTAGAACCCATATCCGTAATTAAAGCATACACCATAGCACCACAATCTTTTAGCTTACATATAACATCGAATAAAATAGGTTTTAATACATTGGATTTACATGCAGTTTCAACAAAACAAAAGCAAACAGGAAGTTTCCAATTGCCTTCTATGCTACGTGCCATAATAACTAAAGCACTTTTTGCAGTTAACGGTAATTTTTTATTACCCGTATCTTCAAAGCCAATAATTTTATCTTGTGAAACATTATAAAATAAATTAGCTTTTAAACTCATTTCATGTATGCATAAAATGCAATGACGTTGTAATGATGGCAATGAATTTAATTTTATAGATAATACATTAAATATCTTTTCATTTATACCAGGTTTAATTTCCCATGTTTGTGTAAAAGATTGTAAACAACGTATCGACGGTAAAGCAATTTCTTTTTGCAGCATTCTATAATTTCGCGGACTTAAAAAGTGCAAACATAAAGCGAATTGTTTGAATTCAGAACTATAGCGTCTTCCACGTTTGATTTTAATTTGCGCATCAATTTGTGCAGATAATATTCGTACAAAACTCGCAGGAAAAAACTTACAGGCTAGTTGACGCAGAGTTTCGTGATCCTTGGGCTTTTCTTCAATATTCTTCAAATTTCTTTTACATTTCTTCTGAAGTCGTCGGTTTCTTTCTTCCAACACTTTAATTCTCTTCTTTAATTGGAAAATTTGTTGCCGCAATTTTTTCTTCCGTGGACTTTCTTTTTCTCTTGCTGCTTGTCTGCTACTACTAGATGTGTTCCTATACCAAAATTAAATGTGCACAATATATATAATTATATCAAAAACTCAGATATATAAAAGTAAAAAAATAAAAATAACAAAATTGATGAAATAACAAAAAAATAATAGATTAATTAAATATAATAATTTTCAAATAATCAACAATAATTAAATGTTATAATATAGACAATATATATCATATTGTGGATTAATTATAATAAAAAAATAATTAGAAATAATGTATCATGCAAATAATATTATTTAACAATAACAATAAACAATATTCTAAGAATATAACATACTATATAACTGTTAAAAACAAATGTATTTACACACATACACATATATTAATATTTTAATTTACATTATATATTATTTTGTTTTCTTTTTTATTTTTTGGAAATTAATTTAAGTAAATATATTATACGTGTATAATTGCTAAAATAAATTATATTACAATATCAATAATTGTTATAAGCAGACAATTAAGAGCTAGTTAAATAAAAAGCTTTTTATCTAATGCTTAGCTCCTAATTGCCCATTTTTAACAATTATTAATGTTGTAATTTATAATTTATTTAAAATTAATAATTTATTTTAGAATTTATGCATATATAATACATAATGCATATATATATTTACTTTAATTATTTCCCAAAAATAGAAAACAAGATAATGTAAATTACAATGTTAATATTTAATATATATGTATGTGTTTAAATCAAAATTTACTAATTCTCTAATTATGAAAAACTTTATATCTGTACAAAAATAGTAATATAATAACATCACATAATTAGTGATACCCAGCAAACACCAAGTAACAGTTATATAACAGTTGTAATTTCCCACTCAACAATATAACTGTTATATAATATGTTATATTTTTGAGTGGGAAATTACAACTAACAGTTATATATTATAACTGTTACTTGGTGTTTGCTGGGTACATTACGTAACATTAATGTTATAATTTCTTATTCTTCTTTAAACAATGTATAATATAACTATATAAATGTATAATATAACTATAATATAATATCCCTTTTGTACATAATAATAGTTATATTGTTGAGTGGAAAATTATAACATTGATGTTACTTTATGTTTACTGGGTGTGTATGTATATATGTATGAATACAAAAACTTACGGTTTATCAATCTCGACATTTCTGTCACGCTTTTGTGTTTCCTGATGAGATTGTTTTGTAGACAGCGATGCTTTTAACTGCAAATCACTGAAAAATTTATAATTATATAATAAATATTTTTATTATATATAATTTAATATAATTTTATTATTTTCATTATTAATATAAAATGTTTTGCAACAAAAATAAATTACAATAGTAAAATTACTGTCTTTATTATGAAAAAAAATAATCTAAGATATTTATAAATTTAATTACCTTTTTGCCTTTTCTTGTACAGCATCGTTTTGAAAAATATTAATGTCCTGTTCTTCTGTTTGTTCTTCGTCTTTTGAATGTTGATTATTTTCTACATTATTTTCTTCTGAAGTAATGGATACATTGCTAGAAATTATATATACAATATATTATTGTTTTATATATTATAGATTGTATTATCATCATATAAGAATCACAAATTTTATAAAAGAGAAAAGAATTATAAAATATATATATATATATATATATATATATATATATATATATATATATATATATATATATATATAAGTATAAGATATAATAAAGATGTCTATTTGAAAACTTACTTTCTTCCAAAAAATATTGTGGGTATGGCTATTTGGATTAAGAGAAGGTTTTCTTCAAAATGTAAATAGCACACCCGATAATTGCGATAAGCATGTTCTGTACCAATTGCTTCCAAATCTAATCTGTCACATGCCTGTATCCATTGCAACGACCTACAAATATCAATTTTGTTAATGTCAAAAATTATACACGTGTATACATTAGAAATAAAAATATAAATATGTACTAAGCAAAGCTGAAATTGTAGTACTTGTAAGTACTACAATTAGTAAAACTACAACTAGTAAAATATATTCTGACTTCAATCAAACATAGTATGTATAATTTTATATATAGTACTTAACATAAGTAAACAGATTAACATTTGTACGTGTATAGTACTTATTTCATAAGTATAACATAATTTAAAAAAGTTCTGTTAGAAAATTTGTGGTGCACAAACAAAAATTAAATTTTTTTTATGAATTAAGTTTGATTAAAATCAGATACATTTTGCAAGTGTTGTAATTTCAAATCTGCATAGTATATATTTTATAATATATATATTGCAATATTTTATATATGTTTTAAATCAAAAATAATATATAAAACAATATCATACCTGTCATGTTCCTTTGGAAACCGAAAAAACTGAAAAAAGTTTCTCCATAATATTATTTTTATTACAATTTTTCACGACACACCATGCGCTTGCTTTTTTAGATGATATTTTTCTCCGATTTTATCCAAAGTAATACCTGCAACAAAACTAAGATCAAAGTCTTTCTGGAAGAGAATTGAAAATCTGTACAATCTTTTATACAGATAAACAATCCTCTAATTTTTCCTTCTCGGCTTAACACTGTTCACTGAACACTGTTCACTGAACACTGTTTACAAAACAAGTTTTTCTATCGCTTGAGTGTATTTTAATATTTCGTTCTGATCGCTCAGATTGCTTGTGGTCGTTTAGATCACTCGCAGTTAGGTTGCTTGTGTCTTCCCGCCACTTTCTGCCGTGTAGCCATTTAAATGCCTTATATAGACATTTTCATAAGATTGAGAGAGAGCGCAAATAAAGAGAAGAACAAAGACAGAAGATCTCTGCTCATGATTGGTTACACACCAAGTCCGCGCATGTGCAGTTCATTTTGACCCACGCTGAAATTATTAGAGTTGCGCTACTGTATATACTGTGACCGTGATCAATATCATCGTGGTCAATATCACCGTGGTCAATATTAACATGGTCAAACGGGTCCCACTCGAATAAATGTGATAGAAACGCGATTGTCGAATATTATTGTTGCGAGAACGGTTCACGTACTGTCAGATGTTGCAGCCATATAATGACAATTATAAGGTATCTCGGCTATGGACAATACAATAGGATCGAGATATCCAACCCTGATATATGCAATGTGTCAATATAAATGTGTAACCATTCCTAAAAAACGAAATTAAAGAAGTATATCAAAACGTATACATGGTTCAAGCAACGTGAGAGGCACGGGGACTCACGCTAATCAAGCACCATCTGAAATGGGTCAGAACAGTTGACAAGGACGTTGATGCACAATACGAACTTTGACCTCTCATATCTTGAAGATAAAGAGTGGGCTCAATGAACTTGGGGGGAGTGGGCTGAAACTTTCAGAGGATCAATGTCATATATATTTATCGTTTAGCACCAAATTCAAGTCGGATTTCAAGGGTGGCGAAACAGGCGATTTTTGGTGTCACTCTTTTTCATTTACGAGATAGGTATTCTCGCATAACCAATTGTGCATATGATCGATAAAATTTTCAAAATTAAATGTAATAATGTCTGTGGTTCATGTTTCATGTACAAAGAATTGTCGCATAATGTGAGTTTTACAATTTTCGATTAATGCAAAATATGCATTTCGATCGTTAGATCCCCGATCGATAACGAAGTAGCAGTCGATTGTAGAAATCGTTCAATATTTGCTGTTTCTGCAAATTCCACGTTGAAAAAAGCAACACTATTTGATTGCCTCGATTATCGACGAGAACCAACTCCATGTACGATACAGCTCCAACGCTTAGTCCAATGTCCAAATACTTATACGACGTCGGAGTTAAGCGTATCTTCTTCCAAGTATACGAATAGCACGACGAAGCCGAATGCTATATATATATATATATATTGTGACCGTTTATTTTTTTATGTTCGGCTAATGTTAATTGTGGCCGGTGATATTGGCCCACGGCACACCTTCGGCGCGATCTTTTCTCAAAATGTAAAACTCTAAAATTGCCTGGGCGCCAGGTGCGGGAATCCGCACCGCTCTAATAAAATCTCAATAAATTATATAATTTACAACACTCAAAAGACGAAAGAATTCGAAAGATATCGCGACGGACACTCGGCTAGCCCCGTATCGAAATTGGTAGAGGGGCGGTCCGTTTAATTAATTCACAAGGAAGGATCGAGAATACAAGGTGGCTGCAAATAAAACATAATATTTTAGTAACAAGAATAAATATATTTAACATGTGAATAAATTTCAATGGCAGACAGACTTGCGTAGATGTAAAACGATTTTATAAGATTGATTACCAGATTATTAGCCGGCAGCGACGGGCCGGCATTCGAGCGCGATCACCGCGGTATCACGTATCACGCGGCAGAAAGAAAGCGTAAAAGAAAAGTCCCGGAATTCCGCGCTAAACGAAACTTGTTAGAGTTTCGGCAGCTACGGATTCCCAAATAATTTTAACAATAAATACCGCGATATCGGCTCCTTTAATAGTATCCGTCTGTTGGAAATGAGAATAATTGGCGATAATAATCGATCTACTCGCCGCGCACGCAGTTAACCGAATCGATTAAAGCGGCGAGTCGGATATACTGATCTACTACTTTAACGAAAGAATTGAGCGACTACTAACGTATCTCACATAGACAATTGAATCTAGACATGAAAAAGTATCAATAACAATGAAGTATCAAACGATTTGAGCCTCGGAAATATGCGAGCCGACGCCGCGACGTGGTTGCCGGTTATCGAGTATCGCAATCGCCTTCGTGCGCGAGCTCTTCGTATCGAAAGTTTAACAGGCAAGGATTCTCACAAAATCACAATAAACGCAACAAGAAAGACAATTAACTTGACCGTCGATTATCGGTATATTACGCGTTAGCGAAAAGAATTTAGACAAGACTCGATAACTCAATAAAAGACACACTAAATTCAACGCGCACAATTACTCTCTATAATATAATACACGGAATGCGAGTCGACGCTGCAACGCAATTGCTAGCTATCGAATCTCGAGATCGCCTTATGTGTGTGAGCTCAGTTAAAGTAATTTTTACGGACGAAAATTTACAGTTAACAACGATAATCGTACAATAAACACGTAAAGTGACTGTCGGCGCGCAACTGGGAGAGAGGGCACTTAATTTTGCGAAAGCTCGAACAAAGTCTTTAGGCCGGCCGTCGTACGGTAAGACGCAAATATCGAGAACGCAAAAAAACGAAATTTACAATGAAATTTAGTGACGGCAGCTATACGGCCCCGACACTGTTCGAGCTAATTCTACCTTATTACACAAAAAACGGCCAGATGGGGTCGACGCCTGTCTCACCGGTGACTCCTTGCGGTCCTCCGCGCTCTCGGCATCCAAGTTTCCGATCGATCACTCTGGGCCGTCGCTCTCGCCGCCGGTCCGCCGAACAGTGGCGAGCGGAAGGCCCGTCGGAATCACGCCGGCGAATTAATTGGTAATTGGGCCACCTGTGGCGCTTTCGCAACCCTCAGGATCGTCGTGTGGCCCATTTTATCCTGCGGCCTTCAGGGCCGTACCTGTGCCTGTCGCACCCCGTTTTCCTCGGATTTTCTTATAATTTCTCTCGTCGAAGCCCGTCAGGAGGGATATCTTCGGCAGCCACTCGCCGTTGATTATAATGTTCTTCTTGAGATCTCTTCCGGCCGAGGCGGCTCCGACGCGGGGTCCCAGTGTTAATTTATCCGCTGGTTGGCCTTCCCCGCTATTATTCTCCGTACCTGCTGGGCATATTAATGTTCACAGGGCGGCAGCGACAGTCTTAAGTGGACTTTAGATAAATTGGCACAATCAAATAATACTTATCCTGGCGTGTTCCTTTTAATCGGCGCCTCCACTCGCCCGTTTCCTTGCATGCTGGACTTCTTCCTCAAAGTTGGAGCCACCGGATGAAATCCCGTCCGTGTTTCCCATCGTGCCCGCTCTTAAACCTAATCTTACCGCTAACAAATGAATTTTCACGCAAGGGAGGCGAGTATAACCTCGCCTCCAATAGCCGCTCTCTCCCTAAATTAGGGGAGAACGAGGGCCCAAATTCACTCTCGGTCGGATCTCGCGATCCTTGTGACGGACCGCCAAGTGTCACGTCACAACTCCCCCTCCTAAGAGAGGACCGAGGAGGTCTCGGCTACCGATCAACGTCGACAGCCGTTTAATTTTCTCATCCCGTTAATTGCCCGAGGATTTTCCTCGTGGCGTTCCTTAAACAAAATTAAATAGCATTAGTCCGCTCTCTACCACAATGAACTGCGCTTTCAGTCAAATATAATCGGGCCAAGAGCATGCGACACAACCAACAACCATTCCATCACAAAACCGAAAGCGGCAACATAAGGTGGGCGAAGCGGATCCCTCAGCCGAGTACATTGGTTATTAGTGATGTGGAGAGAGTAAGGTAGTTAATTAAGCAAGACGATAATTCGGCTCTTCAATCCGTTTATTCCTTATAATCAGAGAGGAGCCGGGAAGGCAAAAGGGAAAAAAAAAAGAGAGGAAGAAAGAGAAGAAAACAAAATACAAAAAGGCCAAAAAGTTGACGGCAGCTACTAGTGGCCCAGATGACCTCGGTCTGGGTGATAGGGCCCGAGGTCCCTCCATTCTTCTCGGCACCTCGGGCAGGTGCGAAGGGTGACCCCGTCCCGGCCACATCCATAACAATACTGCCGATCCTTCGGCCATGGGCAGGTGGAGTATCGGTGGTCCGGGGAGCGGCAGTTCCAGCATAAGGTGGAGCCTCGTGTGGGTGGCCTAACGGCCACTACGGCTCCTGAGCGCTGGGGTTCCCCTCCGGGTAGAGCGATGGCACGACTTGGCTCCGGGGTAGGCGGGGATGGTGAACGGTCCTCCCCCCTCGCCAAGCCGGGGCGCCTTAAAGAGGCCGGTAACATAAGGTGACCTCTTCCCCTACCGGGAGAGCTCCGTGGTCCGGCAGCTATAAACGGAGGGGGATCCGCCTGGACCCCCCTGGACCGGGTGACGGCCGCCTCCGTCTGCGTGCCCGTATCCTGGGGCTCCGGTGCGGCCACCCCGAATAGACGCTGACCTAGTGTCCTTCCTCCGGAGGCCTGGGTCCCCCGGTCCCTAGTACTGGGAAAATCCCTTACTACAGCTCCCCGGGTGGTGGTCCTGCGACGGTCTCGCCTTTCCGCCAGGTCCCGGAGCTCCACCCATAACCCCGGGTACCGTTCGTGTATATCTTCTATGGCATCCCTGTACCGGAGCCTGAAATTTTGCCACTCGTCCATCTCTTTTGGAAGCTTATTCGTCGGCAGCTATCTAGGGAAGCGGAATATGGTAGGGTTTGAGATCCTGCACATGCACCTTACCCGCAAAATCGCCATTTAAATGGACGAGCTCACACACAACAGGCGAAAGCATGCGATCAATGCGAAAAGGTCCGTGGAATTTCGGTGATAACTTGGCGGCAATATTCTGTGCCGCCGACGATAAAACGTGATGGCGCTTCAGTACTAGATCGCCGATCTGAAAAGCAATGTCGCGTCGTTTCACATCGTAATACGCGGCTTGCTTGCGATAGGCTTGCTCCAAATTCTCGTCCACCCAGTTGTATAGAGTACGCAACTTTTTCATTCGCTCCGACCACTCAACGGGGTCTCGCGGTTCGACTTCGGCCGCTCCACGGCAACGATCGCGCAAGCTATTAGAAGGATTCAACTCTCGTCCTAGATTCAAGAAAGCGGACGATGTGCCTATCGACGAATGGTGAGCCGTGTTATATGCGAAACGGAAGTCTTTCAAGTGCTCATCCCACTCCCGATGGTCTCGATCCAGGAACGCGACAATCATTGTTTTTAAGACCCTATTCACTCGCTCAACGGGATTCGCTTGTGGGTGGTACGGCGGAATAGTGGTGAGCTGGATTCCGTGCTCTTCAGCGAACGATTGCAATGTTCGGTTCGCGAATTCCGTGCCGTTGTCCGTAAGCAGGAACTTTGGCGTACCCCACCGCGAGACTACTTCCTCTAAAGCCTCACAAATCTTTTTCCCGTTAGCGGCGCGTAGCGGAAAACACTCTACCCACTTCGTGAATAAGTCCTGCACGACCAGGATGTACGTGAATCCGGACTTACTCTTGGGAAACGGTCCCATTATATCGGCAGCAATGACAGTCCATGGGCCCTCTACTATGCGACGACCCATGAGTCCCGCCGGGGGAGCTTGTTCCACCTTAGTGCGTTGACACGTGTCGCACTGTCGAACATATTTCGCAACATCCCGGAACATGTTCGGCCAAAAGTACGCGACCGCGAGTCTCTGAAAGGTCTTTTCCACCCCTAGATGTCCGGACCGCGGTTCGTCGTGAGCCTCTCTCAAAGCTTCCCCTCGTTGTTCTTGAGGTAGTACTAATTTCCACCGATCTAAATCCTCGACAATGTCCGATACGATTGCCCTCGGTCTACAATAGTACAACTGACCGTCGACCGCCCTCCAATCCGTATATCTTTTAGTTCGGTCAGATACCTCCCTGAAACGCCGGCGATACCACTCATCGGCGGTATCGGCAGCTAAGTCCGCTTCCGCAGCAACTAATACCTTAACCTCGGTGTCACCTTCATACATTCTCGACAGAGTATCCGGTACGTGATGTAACGCGCCTTTCCTATGCACTATCTCGTAATCGTATTCAAGCAGCTCTAAGGCCCACCTTGCGAGTCGACCCGTAGGATTCTTAAGATTATGCAGCCATCGCAAGCTACTGTGGTCAGTTATTACCGTGAACTTATAACCCTCTAGATATGGTCGAAACTTCTTAATAGCCCATACGACAGCTAAGCACTCCTGTTCTGTGACGGAATATTTCTTCTCCGGATCGGATAACGCTCTACTCGCGAAAGCTATTACGTTCTCTTTCCCGTCAATAATTTGCGTTAGAACGGCTCCTATTCCGACGGAACTCGCGTCGGTTTGTAGCGTAAATGGAATATTAAAATCAGGGCACGATAACGTAGGCGCAGTCATTAGATGTGAGCGGATCTGTTCAAACGCACGGACTTGGTCCTCCGCCCACTCCCAACGTTGATTCTTCTTTAGTAATCGCGTTAAGGGTTCACTAATCGTAGCAAACCGCGGAATGAACCGTCTATACCAGGAGGACATACCCAGTAAACGACGTAGCTGTTTTAGGTTCCGCGGGGCCGGATATTCTAAGATTGGTTGAACCTTGTCCGGATCTACTGTTAGCCCGTCCCTCTGTACAATAAACCCGAGATAGCGAACCTGTGAGCGACAGAACTCACATTTCGCCGGATTTATCGTGAGACCGGCAGCAAAAATTTTTTTCAACGCGCGTCCTAACCATTCTAGGTGTTCCTCGAAAGTCGGCGTCACGATCACGATGTCGTCGAGGTACGCGAACGCGTGCGGTTCCATTTCCGGCCCTATTAACTTGTCTAATAAACGCTGGAATGTCGCGGGCGCTCCTGTCAGTCCGTAAGGCATTCGCGTGAAGTGGTATAATCCTTTTCCGGGTACGCTAAAGGCGGTAATCTCCCTGCTTTCCTTGGCCAGAGGTATTTGAAAATACGCCTGACTCAAGTCAAGAGTCGAGATGTACTTTGCCGATCTTAGTTTATCTAGAATGCCGTTCATGTTCGGCAGCGGATATGCATCCTTCTTGGACACGCTATTAACTTTCCGGAAGTCTAAACAAAATCTGTATTTCCCGGTAGATTTCTTTACCATGACGATAGGATTTGACCACTCACTAAAAGAAGGCTCTATAATTCCAGCCTCTAACATTTTATCCACTTCATCGCGAATAGCCTCCTGAACCTTAGGCGAGACTAGATAACATCGCTGTTTAATAGGTCGATGTTGGCCAACGTCAATAACATGCTCTGTAAGAGAAGTGACACCGGGGTTTTCGACAGCTATCGGTATCTTATTCTCCAAAAATGACTCTAAACGTTCATTCTGTAAAGGTGTCAACTCGGGGAGTCCACAGCATACTCGCGATTCCTCGCTCTCCGACTCAAACGGATACCTCCCGGCAGGACTATCTCTAAAATTCCATTCCGATAACTCATAATCCACAACTATGCCAAATTTTCGCAAAAAATCCATGCCGACCAAACACGAAACGGTCAAGTCCGGCAGCAAACAAGCTGAGATGGTACGAATCCGATCCCCCAATCGAAACGATAAATCGACCTCTTCGCGCGCCCTCGCTATTCGCCCATTCGCGGTACGAATCCGAGTGACTCGTTGCCGAGTAGGCAGATTCAACCTTCGAACAATTTTAATGGCCTCAGCCCCGAGGATCGTACGAGTCGATCCCGAATCGACGAGCGCTCTTAAAGGTTCCTTATTAACGGCAACGATAAGATAATGCAATGGTGGTAGCTCTAAAGAATCGGTGGGATCGACCATGTTTGACGACAAGACTATCTCGCGCGTGGAGCTCGCGACGCGGGCCTCCCCTTCATTATTCAGAGTCGTAGCGGCCCTCCCTAACGACTCTCGGCCTCGTTTCCCGAACATGAGGGACAAGTTTTCACGGTGGCATTCGCCTTGCCGCAACGGTAGCAATACTGGCGACGCGATTCCGAGCATTCACGCGCTATATGGCCGGTCTTTTCACAATTCCAACACTTCACCGTTCGGTTGGAAGCCACTGGAGTGCTAGGAGTCGGAACGGAAGTACCGGCGGTCGCGGCAGCAGGAGGCGCAACGGCAACGGTCGCCGGTGCAGCCCGGGTGTCGGTCGCCCCTTTCTGGGCTCGCTTGTCGTTCTTTTTCTTCTTCGTGGACTGCACGCCAGCGATCCCGGCGGCAGCCACGGCAGTCGGGCCTTTCGCGGTCTTGCGCGGAGGACGATACGCTAAATCAGGAAAAATAGACTGATCCGGGGTCGGCGGCGGACGATATTGCGTTAAAGCGTCGTAGCTACGTTCAACACGGGTAGCAGCATATTCTAGCGAGGCGAAATCATAAATATTACAGCAGTGAACCGAAATCTGTAAGCGCGGCAGCATATTACGGTGTGCGTAATTTAACTGTTCCTCTAAACTCCACGGAGGACTTAATCTATCGAAAAGAGCGCGAATACAAGTCAAATAATCCGCGATAAGTTCGTGTTCACCCTGTGTACGCCGCATAATCTCGTCTCGCAAGGCAAACTGGAAGTCAGGATTCCCGAATCTTTCACGCCATGCAGTCTCAAAATCGCGCCATGTCCTCCATCGATTACGTTCGCCGCGGTACCAGTATAACGCGATGCCCGATAAAAAGAACGGAATGCATTTGAAAATTTCCTCGTCGCTGACCGTTATTAACGCGCGACCCTCCTCGATACGTGTTAGAAACGTTTCCGCGTCGCTACCCCTCGTGCCGGAAAATTGTAGGTTCCATCGACGCATGACATGATAGACGTCCATGGCGGAAGACGTCGATCTCGGCGTGGATCGATTACCCATGGACTGCGGGGGTAGTTCTATCCGCGGGGGTCGTACATGTAACCGTGAGCGATCCCCCTCCGTTGTCCCCTCGGCAGCTACGGACCGCTCGTCTCTTCCACTGGGCCTTCCCGGCGCCCCTTCCGGCTGTTCGAACGCTTCAAAATCGACCCCGGTGGGTGTCCGCGGCGTCTCCCATCCCAGTAATGTGCAGTTCTCATGCTTAATTAATCGAGCTCTTAACGCGGGGGCGGTACCCTCACTACTCTGACCCCGTCGCTCTAACTCCGCTCTAAGCTGGTCCACCGACAGCGCGTGAACCCATTCCGCCATTTATCGCTCCTATTTTCTACGCTCATCGCGACAACTCGATCTCGAAATTAAATTCAAAATTGGCCGTTATTTCACGGCAACTACACGAGTCGAAAATATAACGTATTTCGGTCGACGAAAGCTGTGGTTCCCCGAGGACGCAAATATTTATATTATACGGCGAAGACTTTATTCGAGAGATCCTTGAGAGAAGCTAACAATGACAATCGTTAAATTCGAGAAGAATAGGCGAACGCTCCGAACGGTAACGCAAAAAAAAAAAAATAAAACATCCGCGCGAAGACAAACGACTCTAGGATTCCAAAAATTTCGAGCAAGCAATCCTCACTAATAATATAATTTTCCTCAATAATCCTCTCGCAAAATCACACCGAAATTCCACAGATAAGGGTAAAAATCAATTCGCAATAAGAATTTTATTACAACAATTAAATCCTGAAAGAAAGCACATTAGCACACCAGATATAAATCAAGGCAAATACTTTCAATCGCAAACAACAGCAAAAAAAAAAATACACAAGAAAAATAAATCAAAATCAGTAGGACATCAATATACAAGAAATAAAGTCAAATATTATAGCGGTAGGCAGCAATTAATGCGCCAATAAACGAAAGAAAAAGAAGAGGGGTACGCAAGCATTCCGTAATTCAATAAGTAACAAGGTTCTCTAACTTGACTTCTCAATAGTCTAATAAAAAAAAATTTAATCAAAAGATTACGAAGTTTTCAAAAAGTTAATAACAATCATTAATAATAATCGAAAAATAAGAGTAAGGCTCTGGAAATCAATAAAAATTTTGAAAAGCTAAATTCCAATATATAACATCTCAGAATTTCCAATACGTAAAAAAAATAATAATATTCTTCTTAAATTAAAACTAATTGCAAAATTTCTTTCAATAAGGCAGCTATAATTTGAAATATTTCATTAAATCGATTAAATAGAAGGTACGACTAATATTCGAAAAGTTTCTAGTACGGAAAAATATTAATCTATATCACATAAGCTTCTGAGAATTTACGATACTTTCAAAACGATTATTTTCAAATTCGTATTTGCTTGCGACCCTCAAACATACGCGAACAATACAAAAGAAATACATGTTCAAATATAAGGCACAAAGAGATATCACAACATTCAAAATTCAATATATATTACAGGTGACCTTGTTATTCTCGATCTCCTTTCCGACTTAACGGATTTTATTCAAACGATAATGCTATAATTTTTCGATAAGCCCTTTTTATAGTGGGCCCCACGTTGGGCGCCAATTTGTGACCGTTTATTTTTTTATGTTGGGCTAATGTTAATTGTGGCCGGTGATATTGGCCCACGGCACACCTTCGGCGCGATCTTTTCTCAAAATGTAAAACTCTAAAATTGCCTGGGCGCCAGGTGCGGGAATCCGCACCGCTCTAATAAAATCTCAATAAATTATATAATTTACAACACTCAAAAGACGAAAGAATTCGAAAGATATCGCGACGGACACTCGGCTAGCCCCGTATCGAAATTGGTAGAGGGGCGGTCCGTTTAATTAATTCACAAGGAAGGATCGAGAATACAAGGTGGCTGCAAATAAAACATAATATTTTAGTAACAAGAATAAATATATTTAACATGTGAATAAATTTCAATGGCCGACAGACTTGCGTAGATGTAAAACGATTTTATAAGATTGATTACCAGATTATTAGCCGGCAGCGACGGGCCGGCATTCGAGCGCGATCACCGCGGTATCACGTATCACGCGGCAGAAAGAAAGCGTAAAAGAAAAGTCCCGGAATTCCGCGCTAAACGAAACTTGTTAGAGTTTCGGCAGCTACGGATTCCCAAATAATTTTAACAATAAATACCGCGATATCGGCTCCTTTAATAGTATCCGTCTGTTGGAAATGAGAATAATTGGCGATAATAATCGATCTACTCGCCGCGCACGCAGTTAACCGAATCGATTAAAGCGGCGAGTCGGATATACTGATCTACTACTTTAACGAAAGAATTGAGCGACTACTAACGTATCTCACATAGACAATTGAATCTAGACATGAAAAAGTATCAATAACAATGAAGTATCAAACGATTTGAGCCTCGGAAATATGCGAGCTGACGCCGCGACGTGGTTGCTGGTTATCGAGTATCGCAATCGCCTTCGTGCGCGAGCTCTTCGTATCGAAAGTTTAACAGGCAAGGATTCTCACAAAATCACAATAAACGCAACAAGAAAGACAATTAACTTGACCGTCGATTATCGGTATATTACGCGTTAGCGAAAAGAATTTAGACAAGACTCGATAACTCAATAAAAGACACACTAAATTCAACGCGCACAATTACTCTCTATAATATAATACACGGAATGCGAGTCGACGCTGCAACGCAATTGCTAGCTATCGAATCTCGAGATCGCCTTATGTGTGTGAGCTCAGTTAAAGTAATTTTTACGGACGAAAATTTACAGTTAACAACGATAATCGTACAATAAACATGTAAAGTGACTGTCGGCGCGCAACTGGGAGAGAGGGCACTTAATTTTGCGAAAGCTCGAACAAAGTCTTTAGGCCGGTCGTCGTACGGTAAGACGCAAATATCGAGAACGCAAAAAAACGAAATTTACAATGAAATTTAGTGACGGCAGCTATACGGCCCCTGTATCGACGCCTGTCTCACCGGTGACTCCTTGCGGTCCTCCGCGCTCTCGGCATCCAAGTTTCCGATCGATCACTCTGGGCCGTCGCTCTCGCCGCCGGTCCGCCGAACAGTGGCGAGCGGAAGGCCCGTCGGAATCACGCCGGCGAATTAATTGGTAATTGGACCACCTGTGGCGCTTCCGCAACCCTCAGGATCGTCGTGTGGCCCATTTTATCCTGCGGCCTTCAGGGCCGTACCTGTGCCTGTCGCACCCCGTTTTCCTCGGATTTTCTTATAATTTCTCTCGTCGAAGCCCGTCAGGAGGGATATCTTCGGCAGCCACTCGCCGTTGATTATAATGTTCTTCTTGAGATCTCTTCCGGCCGAGGCGGCTCCGACGCGGGGTCCCAGTGTTAATTTATCCGCTGGTTGGCCTTCCCCGCTATTATTCTCCGTACCTGCTGGGCATATTAATGTTCACAGGGCGGCAGCGACAGTCTTAAGTGGACTTTAGATAAATTGGCACAATCAAATAATACTTACCCTGGCGTGTTCCTTTTAATCGGCGCCTCCACTCGCCCGTTTCCTTGCATGCTGGACTTCTTCCTCAAAGTTAGAGCCACCGGATGAAATCCCGTCCGTGTTTCCCATCGTGCCCGCTCTTAAACCTAATCTTACCGCTAACAAATGAATTTTCACGCAAGGGAGGCGAGTATAACCTCGCCTCCAATAGCCGCTCTCTCCCTAAATTAGGGGAGAACGAGGGCCCAAATTCACTCTCGGTCGGATCTCGCGATCCTTGTGACGGACCGCCAAGTGTCACGTCACAATATATATATATAAATTAGACTAATATTTCAAAAAATTTAATAAATAATAAAATTTCTAAAACAATCGAAACTTCCATGTCGCATTTTTGCTTTTTACACGGTGGAGTTTTCCAAATTCATGTTGATTTCTTCAGCAGTGAACCTTTCACGCGCAATTGATGTAATACTGATTGTATTAGAATTATTATCAATTCAAATAGTATCACAAATTGCGATGTAGAGGGGATTATTGCCGATGCGACATTTTAATTTCCTCTAAAATTTTGTCGCGCCGATGTACGGCTGCGGTGACATCATTCCCAGAACAAAGATTTAGCTGAATATAACAAAAATTTCCAAGCGCCGATGTACGGCTGTTTCCGATGCGATCAATTGTACGTGACAAATCGCGAAATTTTCAAGATTAAAATACGCATCAGAACAAAGATTTGAGTGGATATAATTTGACCACGTTCGAAATGGCCACGGGTAAATTTGACCACGTTCGAAATGGCCACGGGTAAATTTGATCACGTTCGAAATGGCCACGTTCGAAACGGCCACGTTCGTAATGGCCACACGTTCGTAATGGCCACGTTCGAAACGGCCACGTTCGAAACGGCCACGTTCGAAATGGCCACGGATAAATTTGATCACGTTCGAAATGGCCACGTTCGAAACGGCCACGTTCGTAATGGCCACTCGTTCGTAATGGCCACGTTCGAAACGGCCACACGTTCGAAACGGCCACACGTTCGAAACGGCCACGTTCGGAATGGCCACGGAATGTTGGAAGCACTATCCCCTCACACACGCACTCTCTCTCTCTCTCACACACACACACACACACACACACACACGGGGGGGGGGGTGCAAAGGGGGGCCTTAGGCCCCCCTCCCGCACCCACCCCGTCCCCCTCGCTTCGCGTGAAAAGTTGTGTGGCCGTTTCGAACGTGTGGCCGTTTCGAACGTGGCCATTACGAACGAGTGGCCATTACGAACATGGCCGTTTCGAACGTGGCCATTTCGAACGTGGTCAAATTTATCCGTGGCCATTTCGAACGTGGCCGTTCTGAACGTGGCCGTTTCGAACGTGGCGATTACGAACGAGTGGCCATTACGAACGTGGCCGTTTCGAACGTGGCCGTTTCGAACGTGGCCATTTCGAACGTGGTCAAATTTATCCGTGGCCATTTCGAACGTGGCCATTTCGGACGCTCCCCAAAGATTTAGCTGAATGCGCTAAAATCGGGCGCCGATGTACGGCTGCTACTGATGCAATCACGTTAGATTTTTCAAATGTGCGTGACAAAACGCGAAATTATCAAGGTTAAATTGCACAAAGAGCAATACCTCGGACGATTCCGGGGAATTTTTTAAGATGAAATTATTCTAGAATGTATGATGATAAAACAATGCAGGAAAATATAAATCATGATAAAGAAGCACACCCCGCCAGTATTTTCGCTAAAGTACATCAGAACAGTCATTGGGAAGCGCATTTCACAAGTCTGTTACAATATGGAGGAACAAAGTTTGCAAGAGCAATCCACTTTGGTGAATTCGCTGGAAGATTACATTGTGTGGGAGCAACGATGCGATGCGTATATCGAGTCGTTGGAAGAGCAAAGTCGCATCAAACGGTCACGATTATCGATCGAGAATCGACAGTCGCTGATTGCTCGGATCGCGCGCCTCGAGGGTTTGAAAAATTCTTTACGCGGACGTTTTGTACACGCGGGTGCCGTATGTAGCACGCGTCAAAATGGACTTGTGTGGCGCGAGATTGATACGACGTTCGAAAGTCGTATATTGACTGGCGCGGTGATAAATTATAATCACATCGAACCTCGCCAATTTCTTGAGGACGCCAAAGACATTGTGCTAGAACATGTGAAAAACGTTATGAAAAAACACTATAATGTGAAAGTGAACACTATATTTAACGGTGAATTCGTGACCGAAGATAAACGTGCCAACAAAAGTATCAATACGAGAACGACTATGAACTCCTTCGCACATCCGATTTACGCGAGTGGTACGAACGGCGCGTTATCGAGCCCACCCTAGCGTCGCTGGAAGTGTTTCAGGAACGCGACAGGTGGGCACTGTCTCGAATATTAAATTTGACTGTTATAACTTGTGACGTGACGTCTTTCAGGGCCGTCCGTCACAGGGGCGAAAAAAGCCCGACCGCGGTTAACGTTTTCGGGGCCTGCGTCCTCCTATAACGGAGAAAAGTGGTCCTGCGTTTCGCGACTTTGCGAATTTTTGCGCGACTACGAAAAAGCGGCGATAATCGGTGCTTCAGAATGGGGGCAAACCTCTCCCGACCGACGGCTAGAAGCATGGAGCGACCTGAAGGAAGAGATAAAGGACGGAGAGCGGAGGCCCCGCTGAAGGCCGCGGGAACACGTCAGGTCAGGCTATCATTTCATCATTGTAATCTTATAAGCATTTGGCTACCGGCGAGAAAATTATCTGCCGATTAATTCTGTCGTTTTACTTTTGACAGAGCAAGGGATTCTCGACGAGAGAGCGAATTACCGACTTGTAGAGCCGATGAGGGGATGGCCACTCTACACCTGAGGACGGGTGAGAGACCCCGATATGGAGCACCGCTGCTAAACTCCTACCCCAAACACGCGACTTTAAAGACCACGGCCCGGATTATATTAAGGACCGTCAGGATGTCAAAAGACGGAAGTCCGGGACCGGAAAAGGGAACCAGGCGGAGAAAAATATTAAGAAATGATCGATACCGGAAAAATTTCGCTCTCGAGCGGATAAATGCCCTACGGCCCAAAGGACCTAAATACGGTCGTGATTACCGATATCGGCGCGCGAGAAGCACGACACGGCCCTACGCCAATAAGGATTCGCCACGCGATAAGAAGGATAACGCGTAGCCTGCGTGTCTCCCGTGGGCCTTCCGCTCTTCACTGTTCGGCGAACGTGCGTTTGGAAAGGACGTAGACCCCGAGACTCGTCACCAAATTATCGTTCCTGCGGAGAAGGAAGCCAGAGAACTTTTGGTGAGACGACGACTACCGTTTGTGAGGCCACCGATTTCACGTCGCGCTCGGATGGATCGGAATCCCGCTTGTAATTATCGTCGCCGTAATTAGTGTCGTGTTTTCTTTTATATTTTTCGCGCAATGCGTTCGATAGTTTGTGGTGCTTCGCGTTTTCGGGCGATTGATGAGCCGATCGATCCATCCGGGCTTTATTACAGTACGCCGCGACTTCTCCGGGAACCGCCGCCGCCAGTCACTTTGTATATTCTTTGTCCGCGTTTTATTGTTACTGCGTGTAATATCTGAGTGCTCATTGTTTGTTCGCGTAACAGCATTCTCGCGAGAGAAAGATTTTCATTTCTGCGTACTGCGTACACGACCCGACGAAAATCCGGGAGTTTTTGCGCTAGATTCTGTTACATATACCGGGCGAGATAATATCGTCTTTCGTTGCGGCATACTACAGCCTACTGCAAACGTTGTGTGGGCTCGCAAATTATTGAGTGTGCGTCGTGAATCGAGTGCGAGATATCTCGCGAAAAATCGGATTAATAACGCCGCGATTTTAGTAGATCGAGGGTGTTCTATTATATCTCATTTTATCGTTCCGGCGGCCTGTACGTCGTCCGCGGATCACCTTACCTATCTCGCTCGCGCTCGATCACGGCCGCGCGCGCCGAGATTACGTGGGCTATAGGCCCCTCTGCGTAAATTTCTCTTCTTGCGAATATCTGAATAAATCTTGCGAGAATTATATCGATTACATTTTTGTACCATATACTGTGTTTCTACCGTTTTCTACCTATTGCAATATATTATTCTATTTTATTTTAAGTAGCGTTTCCAACTTTCAGCTTTATTCTCAGCCTCCTTATCTCCGCTCTGACCGAACCACCCCTCTCTAACGTTAACGACTGAACTACCGTAACAATTACCATCTAAAATTCCGTCGCCTCTGTCTCTCCGTCTCTACTTCGATTTCCTTTCGATATCTTCGCGAAATTTTGTGCGGTGCGGTTACCCGTACTTGGCGCCCATCTTCTTTCGTTATACTTTGCGATTATTTTTGAGTGGAGACGCGAGATCGCGGATCGCGTCGAAGGTGTGACGTGGAACTAACCGCGCGGCCCCGTACGGTCAATAAAAGTCACGATCACAAACTATAAATAAATATAATCCTATGCGCGCGGGATGTCACATTAAATTGCCGCGGGGGATTATGATGAAGAGAGCGATGATTAACGTGCAATCAAAAGACAATGCGTGTTTCGCGTGGACAGTGGTCGCACCCCTATATCCCGTCGAAAGGAACGCGGAACGGGAATCGTATCCGCATTACGCGACAGTGCTGAATCTCTGGGACACATTGATTTTCCAGTGACTGTGAATCAAATTAAGAAATTTGAACTTGTTACAACGTTTCGATCAATGTGTACGGCATCGAAAACGAGGGCATTGTTCCGATACGTCTTACGGAGCAGAAGCGGAATAAGCATGTGAATCTGCTATATGTAGAAGACGGCAACAACATCGGGTATTTTGCTTGTATCAAGAACTTATCCCGGCTCATGAGCTCGCAACTGAGCAAAAAAGATTACAAGAAATATATCTGCGATCGGTACGTATAATTTATATAATTTGAATAATTATAAAATATAATGCATAAATCTTTAATTTAAATATTCTTTTACAGACGCTTGCATTATTTTAGTTCGGACGACAAGTTGCAGTCACATACGGTCGACTGCCGAGAGATGAATGGTTGCGCTATCCGGTTACCGAGCGATAAGGACAAGTCGCTTGAGTTCAACAACTTTAATCAAAAGGAGCGGCTTCCATTCATCGTATACGCCGACTTGGAATGCGTTTTGGCAAAGACGGAGGAAGAACAGCAAAATTTGTATCAACACCATCAAGTATTTAGCATAGCTTACTATGTACATTGTTCGTACGACGAATCGTTATCGGCATATCATTCTCGTCGTAGTGCCGATTGCGTTTCATGGTTCGTCGAAGACCTTAAAAATTTAGCACTGCGTGTAAAAAATGTTTTATCGACCAATGTCCCCATGGTAGATTTGACGTCTGAAGAGTGGGAAAAATTCCATAGCACCACTCAATGTCATATATGCGAAAAACCATTCGCGGAAGACCATACACCCGTACGCGATCATTGCTATCTGACCGAGCGGTACAGGGGTCCCGCGCATTCAAATTGTAATCTAAATTTTAACGAATCTTTTTGCATTCCCATAGTTTTTCATAATTTATCCGGTTACGATTCGCATTTCATAATTAAGGAAATAGCCACAGCGTTCGAAGGGAAAATCGAGTTACTTCCAATAACCAAGGAAAAATATATTTCGTTTACTAAAAATGTTGATCTTAAGGAAAGAAAATCGAAAAATCAAATAAAATTACGTTTTATCGATTCGTTGAAATTTCTCGCATCGAGTCTCGACAATTTGGCATCATTTTAAGATAAAGATAAACTCAAAATTTTAAAATCAGAATTTAAAAATTTATCAACCGAAAATTTCAATTTATTAAGAGGATGTCGTACCGTCCGATTTTACCGACAAACCGATTATTTTTTTCTGCACCGAAATTTTTTTATAGATCGTACGGAATAATAAATGCTTTTCTATGATTAAAGTACACATAGTAATATACACCGAAGCTATTGATTTTTTGTTAAAAACGAAAGAAAATTAGAAAATTATAGGTTTTTTATCGACTTCTGACGTCAGATCGTAACAATACTCTTTTAATATAAAAGTTTTACAGTTTGTGCGTGCAAAATAGAATCAGTCCGGGGTTGTAATTATATGAAGGAATATAGATGAACTTCTAGAAATAAGTTTAATAGTCGAATAAAAAAAATTTCGGTGCAGAAAATTTTTGTGCATATATGTGTGTGAGATCGAGGCACAAGAGTAAAATAGATTTGAAGATTAGTTGCCCGATGTCGCGATAGACGGCGCTACAATCTGTTTGTGTGACAAAGAGACACAATCTGATATCATCCTTGTCTCTTATGTATCATGTGTATAGTAATACATGTTTCTCTCTCTCTCTCTCTCTCTCTCTCTCTCTCTCTCTCTTCTCAGTCTACATGTGCATGCACAAAATAGTTGCACTTTCTCATATCTTTTGCTCGTTCTGTCCCTTCATAATCTCTTTCTTACTATATATCGATTTGCAATTCTTACAAGCTCGTTTAAACATTTATACTCTTGTTCGTACATCTATCTCTTACACTTCATAATTATGTAATTTTTTCAATCGCTTTTTTACAAAAAGGAATAAATGGAATGTAAATTTTCAGATGAACATGTAAGAAAGCAATATAGTGATATATAAGGCGAGTTCTGATATTCACTGCCAATACTGAAAATCTATAGTTTACGTCACGTATACTATAGAATTTCAGTATTGACAATTTATATCGAAACGCGGTTATATTAAGCGAGCAATTAAAAGCAGAATAAACGTCTAAGAAAAAGATATGTATATATATATATATATATATATATATATATATATATATGTCACGCGGCATGTTCCAGGACGTCCTTTTATCTTTGCATTTAAAAGGACAAAACGTCTTCCTGAACCTATGTATACTTTATTCTCAAAGCTATTATATTCATTTCTTTGGCAATTTTTATTTTGGCCGATTCCAAGACTGTCCACTTTTGGCAGTTTCCAAGACCTAATTATTTACCAGGAGGCCTGGAAAGTTTTCATTCCGTTTTGGCAGGTTTTAAGACAGTCAAGTTTTGGCAGTTTGCAGGACTTAATTATTTTATAAGTCCTGGAAAATTTTTTTACCATTTTGGCAACTTCTGGGACAGTAAAGTCTTGGCAGTTTGCAGGACTTGAATATTTAAACCGTCAGGTCAGGGAAAATGTATTATCTTTTGGCGCAATACTATCTAATTTATCATTGTGTCTAATTTATCATTAAATTTAATTTCATGAAATCTAATTTCCGTTCTTCACTATATTTTACTCGTGCAGTCCTGAAATCTGCCATATATAATTAAATTGTTTTATCCGGGACAGGACATAAATTTATACGAAAAGCAAAGAGAAACTAGATTTCAATATAATTGAAAAATTGTGAGAAAAATGTTTATAAGCAGTTTTACACAAATTCTTATAAATTTTAAAAATTGATTCTTATTTTAATTCAGATATGAGAATTGATTTAATTATGAATTCGATACACTGATAGGATTGCATATTTTCTGTCCTGGATAATGTCATTTTATATGTATGGTATATTTTAGAACCATATAAATAAAATTGCCTTGCTATGTGGCATAAGTTGCGTACGCCTAATTTGTGTCAGTCAATTAAGTTAGTCAATCAAGTCTCAGACGGATTTGTGCATGAGAGCGGAGACAATTTTATCATAGACATAGTAAGTATAGACCGAGCATCCATTGTATAAGCGTTAAGTATACGAAAAGAGAGACAAAAGATATAAGATGTGTTTCTTTCTCTTTTCAATGTCGGAGAAGTGCTCCCCACTTCTCCGACATTGAAAAGAGAAAGAAACACATCTTATATCTTTTGTCTCTCTTTTCGTATACTTAACGCTTATACAATGGATGCTCGGTCTATACTTACTATGTCTATGATAAAATTGTCTCCGCTCTCATGCACAAATCCGTCTGAGACTTGATTGACTAACTTAATTGACTGACACAAATTAGGCGTACGCAACTTATGCCACATAGCAAGGCAATTTTATTTATATGGTTCTAAAATATACCATACATATAAAATGACATTATCCAGGACAGAAAATATGCAATCCTATCAGTGTATCGAATTCATAATTAAATCAATTCTCATATCTGAATTAAAATAAGAATCAATTTTTAAAATTTATAAGAATTTGTGTAAAACTGCTTATAAACATTTTTCTCACAATTTTTCAATTATATTGAAATCTAGTTTCTCTTTGCTTTTCGTATAAATTTATGTCCTGTCCCGGATAAAACAATTTAATTATATATGGCAGATTTCAGGACTGCACGAGTAAAATATAGTGAAGAACGGAAATTAGATTTCATGAAATTAAATTTAATGATAAATTAGACACAATGATAAATTAGATAGTATACTTAACGCTTATACAATGGATGCTCGGTCTATACTTACTATGTCTATGCAATTTTATTAACTGAAAGCAACTTATATGTATATATTTTATACCGCATAGGTTAGGTTAGGCATAGGGAGACAGCCTTTTATTTATAGAGTTCTAAAATATGCCATGCGTAATTAAATGGCATTATCCAGAACAGAATACAAAATACGTAATACATATTATCGTTATATCTAATTTCAATTTCGTCAAATCTAACTTCTGCTCTTCATTATATTTTACTCATATAGTCTTAAAATTTGCCATACATATTTTAAGACTATATAAATGAGGCTGCTTCAAGCGGCATTAAAACAATTTGTCAGTCTATCACATTATCTCAGATGAATTTCTGTATTGTATTTAAGACGATTTTATTGACTGATACACGTTATGCCTATGCATCTTACTTCGCATTGAAAGGCAGCCTTTTATTCATAAAGTTCTAAAATATGCCATATGTAATTAAATGGCATTATGCAAGACAGAATACAAAATACGCGATTTTATTGTTGTGTCTAATGTACTATTAATTGCATACAATTTGATTATATATGGCAGATTTTAAGATGAGTAAAATGTAGTGAAGAGCAAAAGTTAGAATTCACGAAATTGAAATTGGATACAATGATAGTAAGTATTACGTATTTTGTATTCTGTCCTGAACAATGCCATTTAATTACGTATAGCATATTTTAGAACTCTATAAATAAAATCCTGTCTCTCTCTGCAGAGTAAGATATATATATAACTTGCTTCAGTCAATAAAATTGTCTTCGCTCTCATACACAAATTTGTCTGAGATGACTTGATTGACTGACACAAGTTAGATGTACGCATCTTATGCGCACAGGGAAGCAATCTTATTTATATGGTCCTAAAATATGCCATACATAATAAAATGCCATTATCCAGGACACAAAACAATACGCAATCCTATCATTATATCTAATTGATATTTAAATCAATTCTCGGATCATATGTGAATTAAAATAAGAATCTGAATTAAAATAAGAATTTTTAAAATATAAAATGTAAGAATTATGTGAGAGTTTAAACATTTTGTCTCGTAATTATTTTAGTTGTATTGAAATGTAGTTTGTATTCTTCGCCGTCTCTGTATAAATTATGTCCTGTCCTGGATACTTCCATTTAATTATGTATGGCAGATTTTAAGACCATATAAATAAAATATTTTAGATTTGAATTAAAATGAAAAATCAAATTGGAAATTTATAAGAATTTATATAATAGGACTTTAAATATTTTTATTTGTAATTATCCAAGTGCGTGAGAATAAAATGTCATTCACGAGTAGCGATAATTACGCTTTCAATAAATGTATCCTCTTGCGGTTCTATCTCACATGCATTCGTTCGAAGACGCGTACAAACATGTATGCTACGCAGAGCGTTTTACGCAGTATACATAATCAAGAGACACGGTAGTGTCTTGCGTCGAGTTCATCTCTCTAGCAAGACGCGCGCCGTGTCTCTTTACGCGAGACGGGAAATTGAGACCAGTTCAGATTATTTCATATTATTATATTACGATAACCGCTGAACGGATCGAGCTCTTATTAGGCTTAATCGATAGCTTATGTTCGAATTATATAGTAAAAGTGTCTTTATTTTTACTCTACGAGCTGTAGAAGTGGAAATATCGCGATATATAATTCTAAAATCGTGAAAATACGATTAAGAAACGTCCACGTCGTGGTCATCATCAAACAATATATATAGAACAAAATTTGGCGTCCGACTGCCGCTGTCGACACCAGATGGCGGAGGCGCTGGCGCCTGGCGCTTCGTAATTGACATACCCTAAAAAAATACCTTTTAAAAAAAGGTAAAGAAAAAGCGTCGAGTTCATCTAAAAACCATCTCACAAAAAATAGCTATCACAAAAACTAGCTACCTTTATGTAAAATAATAAAAAATTAACTGTGAAAAATTTTCACAAAAAATAGTTATCTAAAAATTGTTTCACAAAAAATAGCTATCACAAAAATTAGCTATCTTTATGTAAAAATTTATTACAAAAAGTACTGATATGAAAAATTGCGTCAAGTTGGGGTGCAATTTCACTTTAAGTTTGTTAGTGTTATAAAATTTTATACATATGTGCTTTTATATAATTCGCTGCTGACAAATAGGTAGAAGTTCCGTTTAAAATCTACATTACATTTTTGTCATAAAGAAGAATATTTTTGTTAGAGTTGATTACGTCAAATGATTTTTAAATTTTCTAGAAAATTAAAATAAGATTAAAAAACTTATTTAAAAATTAAAAATTCAAAAAAATGAAAGATTACGTCAATAATTTTTCAATCTTCTACAAAAATAAAATAAAAGAACAAATTTTTTAAAAATTAAAAATTAAAAAAAATATAAATTAAAAAAATTTTAAATAAAAAAACTCGGCGCGCTACCAATTTGATTGGCAATAATAATAAATGAACAATTACATATTAACATTATTTCAATAATTACTAGGTAGCGCCGTTTTTTTATTTAAAATTTTTTTAATTTATATTTTTTTTAATTTTTAATTTTTAAAAAAATTTGTTCTTTTATTTTATTTTTGTAGAAGATTGAAAAATTATTGACGTAATCTTTCATTTTTTTGAATTTTTAATTTTTAAATAAGTTTTTTAATCTTATTTTAATTTTCTAGAAAATTTAAAAATCATTTGACGTAATCAACTCTAACAAAAATATTCTTCTTTATGACAAAAATGTAATGTAGATTTTAAACGGAACTTCTACCTATTTGTCAGCAGCGAATTATATAAAAGCACATATGTATAAAATTTTATAACACTAACAAACTTAAAGTGAAATTGCACCCCAACTTGACGCAATTTTTCATATCAGTACTTTTTGTAATAAATTTTTACATAAAGATAGCTATTTTTTGTGATAGCTATTTTTTGTGAAACAATTTTTAGATAACTATTTTTTGTGAAAATTTTTCACAGTTAATTTTTTATTATTTTACATAAAGGTAGCTAGTTTTTGTGATAGCTATTTTTTGTGAGATGGTTTTTAGATGAACTCGACGCTTTTTCTTTACCTTTTTTTAAAAGGTATTTTTTTAGGGATATCACTTCTTTTTGTATAAAAAATTGCGAAAATGCAACGCGGGATGCATTAACGGAAGGTTTTATGAGTCTCTTGAAACATACGGTGGATCAACTGGACGAGAGAATTCGCGCCACAAGGTGACGTCAAGTTTTCTGTTCAGCGCGCATGCACTAATAGTAACATTTATTTTCTTCTTGCAAATTTACGTATATTTATTATTTAGGTCTTATGAGTCTCTTGAAACCTACGGTGGATCAACTGGACGAGAGAATTCGCGCCACAAGGTGACGTCAAGTTTTCTGTTCAGCGCGCATGCAATAATAGTAACATTTATTTTCTTCTTGCAAATTTACGTATATTTATTATTTCCTTATATTTCTTTCACAGTACGTACTATTTATTGCAAAATATATGTTTATTCATCGAATTGTAACGATAAAAAATTGCGATTTACTTACACAAGCAACATATATATCTTATTGTTACCTATTTTACAAGAATTCTTGAGCATTTTGAAAATCATTTTCAATTTTCATATATAATTATTGGAATGTTATAAAAAATTGTGTTTCTATCATGTACTACAAGTTGCGTACAAAAGTTGCGAAGAGTATTATTTTTTATGCATAACTATTCTCTTTGTTATAGGATATGTCAAATAGAGCTGAAGCAGCGGATTGAATCCTTAACAGAGGAACTTCAAAGAATTAACGACGCACTACAATATCCGCTAGAGACAGATTTTTATGTAAAGAAACTTATTAATGCTAAGCACAAAATTACTATTGTTAGCAACATCTTACAAACCACTCAAGAGCGATTAAACAAAATTCATCAAGCTATCGAAAAGAGCACTGCTAAGAGAAAAACACTCTTAGATAATAGTTCTGCGTATAGTAGTACTACTGTTGAGTCGGATAAGGAAGAGCCAGCCAAAGTAGAAGCTGAGAAACAACAATAATTTTAAATGTAACTAATTATATTATTAATATTTTATTTTCAAATTATTACTTAACATTGATTACTTTGCAAGTTTTATAAAAGAAATTTCTTACAATTTTCATCGTAAATTATGGAAATTCCAGTAGTTAATTTATCATTACTTAGTATATTTATCATTATTTAGTATATAATTATAAATATAGTTAATATTTATATAGTTTATTTATTATTATAAATATTATAATTTATTTATTATAGATGAAGAACTCAAGACAGTTTATGATCCTTCTGAGGATTCGTATCTTTTAATAGATGCTTTGGAAGAAGATTTAGACATTCTGCATGCGATGAAACCTGTGATTTGTTTAGAAATAGGTAGTGGTTCTGGTATAGTCATCACAGCTCTAGCAATGGCATTGAAAAAATATAATGCTCATTTTATTGCAATTGATATAATCATCATAACATAGAATATTGAAATTCAAAATTTCAAAATTAAAAATAATTTATGCTTTGCGAAAGAAAATTAAAAATGAAAAGTAGTTTATGCAAAAGCATAGAAAGAAAAAATCATCATAACATAGAATATAACATATGGTTATAATATAATATTATTAATACGATACAATATAGTCATAGTTCAGTTTTAATTTATTCAAATAATATTGTGATTTACCAAATATAAAAAGAAATTCGAACAAAATGAAATATGATTAGTGTTAGAAAATATTATAGGTGACTTCAAATAACTTTAAAACTAAACTATGACTATATTGTATCGTATTAATATTATATTATAACCATACGTTATAGATAATTTTCAATTATTAATATAATTATGAAATAATAATAATGATAATTTTCAATTAATAAATATGAAATTAGGACGAACTCTTCATAAGTATAAAATTTGAACAAATTATTTTCTTATATTATACCTATGACACTTGTGTGTGTATGATGTTTTATATATATATATACCCAGATAGCAAAGTCTGTAGAAAGCATATTATGCCAAGTGTCTGCTACCAACTAATGTTAGCAAAAAGGCTACAAATTTGATACTGAAGTTGTTATTACTAATTAAGTTGACAAATTGATGTCAAAAATCGAGCAGAGCCTGCTCACAGAATCTGACGCAGATTGGTGGCAGAAACCAAGCAGAATCTGCTAACATGACTTGATATCAGATTATCGGCAAAAATCAAGCAGAATCTGCATGCGCGCAATTTGACTGCAGATTGACAGCAGAAGTGCAACAGGGTTTGCATGCGTAATCTGATAGCAAATTGGCAACAATCTGCATTTGATTCGATAGTTCCTTCGCTTACCGCTATGTGATGTATTTTCTCGCAATCAAATTTCTGTCAGAAATATATATAAAGTCGCGATTATTAATAAAAGATCAAAAATATAGTAACTATTTCTATCACTTTAATTTCTGATATGTGATACAAGTAGATAAGATTCAGAATATTAAACTGATTGGAATCAATAGGATAAACAAAAAATTATTCATTTACTGCCTATTTGAAGCATAAAGGAAGAATTTAATTCTAAATAAATTATATCTCAAGTTTTATAAATTAAATTTAATTATTTTCACCATTTACTTTATTATTAATTTAATTAAATTGAACTAGTCCTTTACTATTAGATATAACTACGATATAACATATTACATATATGTTGTATTAGAAGAAAATTGTAATTAACCGATAACTCGCCGATAGTCTTATTTAGCATCTGTAATAATTAATTTTATTGTATTTATATTACTTATTTATATGAATGATTAGAAGCTGCAGATTCTGCTTGGGATCTGCTGCTAATCTGCCGTCAGATTACGCGCGCGCAGATCCTGCTCGGTTTCTGCCGACAATTTGACGTCAAGTGATGTTAGCAAATCCTGCTCGGTTTTTGCTGACAATCTGCTCTCAGATTCTGTGAGCAGGTTTTGCTAGCAAATCGTGAGCCTATTGCGGACATAACGGATGCCAATCTGCTAGCAACTTTTGTGGAAATCTGTTGCCAATCTGCTGGCAAATTGCGCGCATTTTGCTTACCTATATATATATATATATATATATATATATATATATATATATATACACATACATACACATATACCATAATTAATACACATTGTTTCACAGCTATCGAATACTTTCATAGATATATATGACAATTTATATGTAGTGTTTCAAAGCTAGCGAATAACTTTGATGACAAATTATATATGACATAGATAATTTATATAAAATGTTTCAGAGCTATCGAATAACATTTACACATATATATGACATTTTGTACGTAGTGTTTCAAAGCTAGTGAATAACTTTGATGACAAATTACACATGGCATAAGTCATCAAAAAATCATTCGATGGCTTTGAATTGTTATACTTGACATAGATAATTTATATAGTGTTTCAGAGCTATCGAATACCTTTTACACATATATATCACAATTTGTACATAGTGTTTCAAAGCTAGCGAATAAGATATATGGAAATAGAAAGCAAAGTAAGTATCGTCTTTAATTAATTTTTATAACATGTTATAATTTATATAACATTATTCTTATTTAAAATATTTTAGGTTATGTTAGACGATGAAGACTTTTTATTAGAATTTTCCAACATGGCCAATAATAGTTCTGGCCTTGTCACCACCGCCGCCATGACTTATGCCATGTGTAATTTGTCATCAAAGTTATTCACTAGCTTTGAAACACTATGTAGAAAATGTCATATATATGTGTAAATGTTATTCGATAGCTCTGAAACACTTTATATAAATTATCTATGTCATGTATAATTTGTCATCAAAGTTATTTGCTAGCTTTGAAACACTACGTATAAATTGTTATATATATCTATGAAAGTATTCGATAGCTGTAAAACAATGTGTATTAATTATGGTATATGTGTATGTATATATATATATATATATATATACATACACATATACCATAATTAATACACATTGTTTTACAGCTATCGAATACTTTCATAGATATATATAACAATTTATACGTAGTGTTTCAAAGCTAGAACGTAGAATATTTAAATTTTCAAAATTAAAAATAGCTTATGCTTTGCAAAAGGAAATGAAAAATAAAAAGTAGTTTATGCAAAGTATTATACCTATGACACTTGTGTGTGTATGATGTTTTATATATGTATATATATATATAAAACATCATACACACACAAGTGTCATAGGTATAATACTTTGCATAAACTACTTTTTATTTTTCATTTCCTTTTGCAAAGCATAAGCTATTTTTAATTTTGAAAATTTAAATATTCTACTTAATAAACAAACTACATAAACTTTGACGACATTGACAATTTGATATATAAACATTCCACACCAAGCTCTTTATCGCAGTTTAACATTAGTTGTATACCATAATAGAATCATCTGACATCTTATTACATTTATTTTATATCAAGCGACACACTGCTACTGTAAGTTATTATCAGTTTTATTAATTGTTTTATTTTTGAGACTGTTAGAACGGGACCTTAATTTCATATCTCTATATTTATATAGCAGGGGACAACTTATTACCATGGAAACATACCCACTGGCAAACCAACTAGCAGGGAACACACATGGTTTTAATATGTCCCCACATTTAAGTGTTCAAGTTATTCTGTGTGTTTCATTTAATTTTAAGACTACAACTATGTTTAATGCGTTTGTCTGATACATTGATAATTACCCATAATTTTCTAATTCTTTATATTGTAATTTACATTGTATTCATTGATTTCGAACTTATTGCGCTGAAGAGGATCGAAAAATCGATCGAAACGTTCGCCTTTAATAATATATCTTGTCATCTTTTCGGTACTATTATTATTTTATATTTATTTTTATTTTTGTAATGTCTCATGTATATTTCATGATATAATTAAACTATTGTAACAAAACTGAATTTTTCGCTCTATAGGCCCATTACGTAACAGTCGTTTTTTGAATAACTAGAGCCTTGATACTTATATAAATATTCTACGTTATGATGATATAAAAATATGTTTGTATATGTGTACATGCGTGTGCGTGTGTGTATGTAGTATCATCATAGCATAGAGTATTTATTTTTTCTTTCTATGCTTTTGCATAAATTACTTTTCATTGTTAATTTTCTTTCGCAAAGCATAAATTATTTTTAATTTTGAAATTTTGAATTTCAATATTCTATGTTATGATGATTTTTTCTTTCTATGCTTTTGCATAAACTACTTTTCATTTTTAATTTTCTTTCGCAAAGCATAAATTATTTTTAATTTTGAAATTTTGAATTTCAATATTCTATGTTATGATGATTATATCAATTGCAATAAAATGAGCATTATATTTTTTCAATGCCATTGCTAGAGCTGTGATGACTATACCAGAACCACTACCTATTTCTATACAAATCACAGGTTTCATCGCATGCAGAATGTCTAAATCTTCTTCCAAAGCATCTATTAAAAGATACGAATCCTCAGAAGGATCATAAACTGTCTTGAGTTCTTCATCTATAATAAATAAATTATAATATTTATAATAATAAATAAACTATATAAATATTAACTATATTTATAATTATATACTAAATAATGATAAATATACTAAGTAATGATAAATTAACTACTGGAGTTTCCATAATTTACGATGAAAATTGTAAGAAATTTCTTTTATAAAACTTGCAAAGTAATCAATGTTAAGTAATAATTTGAAAATAAAATATTAATAATATAATTAGTTACATTTAAAATTATTGTTGTTTCTCAGCTTCTACTTTGGCTGGCTCTTCCTTATCCGACTCAACAGTAGTACTACTATACGCAGAACTATTATCTAAGAGTGTTTTTCTCTTAGCAGTGCTCTTTTCGATAGCTTGATGAATTTTGTTTAATCGCTCTTGAGTGGTTTGTAAGATGTTGCTAACAATAGTAATTTTGTGCTTAGCATTAATAAGTTTCTTTACATAAAAATCTGTCTCTAGCGGATATTGTAGTGCGTCGTTAATTCTTTGAAGTTCCTCTGTTAAGGATTCAATCCGCTGCTTCAGCTCTATTTGACATATCCTATAACAAAGAGAATAGTTATGCATAAAAAATAATACTCTTCGCAACTTTTGTACGCAACTTGTAGTACATGATAGAAACACAATTTTTTATAACATTCCAATAATTATATATGAAAATTGAAAATGATTTTCAAAATGCTCAAGAATTCTTGTAAAATAGGTAACAATAAGATATATATGTTGCTTGTGTAAGTAAATCGCAATTTTTTATCGTTACAATTCGATGAATAAACATATATTTTGCAATAAATAGTACGTACTGTGAAAGAAATATAAGGAAATAATAAATATACGTAAATTTGCAAGAAGAAAATAAATGTTACTATTATTGCATGCGCGCTGAACAGAAAACTTGACGTCACCTTGTGGCGCGAATTCTCTCGTCCAGTTGATCCACCGTAGGTTTCAAGAGACTCATAAGACCTAAATAATAAATATACGTAAATTTGCAAGAAGAAAATAAATGTTACTATTAGTGCATGCGCGCTGAACAGAAAACTTGACGTCACCTTGTGGCGCGAATTCTCTCGTCCAGTTGATCCACCGTATGTTTCAAGAGACTCATAAAACCTTCCGTTAATGCATCCCGCGTTGCATTTTCGCAATTTTTTATACAAAAAGAAGTGATATCCCTAAAAAAATACCTTTTAAAAAAAGGTAAAGAAAAAGCGTCGAGTTCATCTAAAAACCATCTCACAAAAAATAGCTATCACAAAAACTAGCTACCTTTATGTAAAATAATAAAAAATTAACTGTGAAAAATTTTCACAAAAAATAGTTATCTAAAAATTGTTTCACAAAAAATAGCTATCACAAAAAATAGCTATCTTTATGTAAAAATTTATTACAAAAAGTACTGATATGAAAAATTGCGTCAAGTTGGGGTGCAATTTCACTTTAAGTTTGTTAGTGTTATAAAATTTTATACATATGTGCTTTTATATAATTCGCTGCTGACAAATAGGTAGAAGTTCCGTTTAAAATCTACATTACATTTTTGTCATAAAGAAGAATATTTTTGTTAGAGTTGATTACGTCAAATGATTTTTAAATTTTCTAGAAAATTAAAATAAGATTAAAAAACTTATTTAAAAATTAAAAATTCAAAAAAATGAAAGATTACGTCAATAATTTTTCAATCTTCTACAAAAATAAAATAAAAGAACAAATTTTTTTAAAAATTAAAAATTAAAAAAAATATAAATTAAAAAAATTTTAAATAAAAAAACGGCGCTACCTAGTAATTATTGAAATAATGTTAATATGTAATTGTTCATTTATTATTATTGCCAATCAAATTGGTAGCGCGCCGAGTTTTTTTATTTAAAATTTTTTTAATTTATATTTTTTTTAATTTTTAATTTTTAAAAAAATTTGTTCTTTTATTTTATTTTTGTAGAAGATTGAAAAATTATTGACGTAATCTTTCATTTTTTTGAATTTTTAATTTTTAAATAAGTTTTTTAATCTTATTTTAATTTTCTAGAAAATTTAAAAATCATTTGACGTAATCAACTCTAACAAAAATATTCTTCTTTATGACAAAAATGTAATGTAGATTTTAAACGGAACTTCTACCTATTTGTCAGCAGCGAATTATATAAAAGCACATATGTATAAAATTTTATAACACTAACAAACTTAAAGTGAAATTGCACCCCAACTTGACGCAATTTTTCATATCAGTACTTTTTGTAATAAATTTTTACATAAAGATAGCTAATTTTTGTGATAGCTATTTTTTGTGAAACAATTTTTAGATAACTATTTTTTGTGAAAATTTTTCACAGTTAATTTTTTATTATTTTACATAAAGGTAGCTAATTTTTGTGATAGCTATTTTTTGTGAGATGGTTTTTAGATGAATATACACGACACGACACGCGGTTCTTTGGGTGCCAGTAAACCAGGACCTCATTCTGGCCTTCATTAATCTACTTTGCTGTGTTCAATCCTACCCTATGAAAAGTGAATATAGAAAGTCCTTTCTTTTTCTAACAAGTGCAGATTGCAAACAAAAGAATCAAGTAACAATTTTAGGCTATGTTGGTAAGTACAAAAAAATAATGTTTACTAATTTTTATGAAATTAACATTAGAATAATTATTTATATTTATTTATATTACACAAAAATATATGTATAGTATATTATGTATTATGATTAAAACAAATATACATTACATAAAAATTATTCGTACCCACTTTTTAAAAAAATTAAATCGTTATATTATTCATAAAGCGGCAGATTCAAGGACCCATACCAGATTCGAATGATATCAGAAGCCTTACAGCATATGCACGCGTTTATTTTTGTATACTGTACGACATCGAATCTAATATTATTGATATCAATTAAATCTAATACGCAAGGACGGAGAATCTAAGAACAGAATGATCTTCTTCTAGAACAACTCTGTATCAAATAATTGTCATATAATGATATTTCCACTCGTGAATGATCACAGAATCAGGGCTTGTGAAGAAATAATCGACGATATTTCTCTTCACAATGGAACAAGGAATAACAATGAAAAGAAAATAAATGAAGGTAAATGAATTACTTTATTATTGAAAAATTGAAAGATTGCGTTATTAAGAAGAAAATTGATACTATAATTGCTATCACACATATGCATTTATTTTTTACTAAAAACATTTACTGTAAACATCACTGCAGGATTCCACTGTTTAGATGATACATTTTTAGTTACTAAAAGTTGAAAATCTAAATGATAAAAATTAATTGAATAAAATTATATTTAAATTTGTTATATTTTCACTCTTACAGTAAAACTTTAAATTTCTTAACAAATATTCTCTGTTTTTATCTTAAAGTTTACATCATTAATATTACAATTTTAATATAATTAACTTGAATAAATTTTAATATATCAAGAGACACGGTAGTGTCTTTGCTAAGTTCGCGTAAGCAACAAGACGCGCGCCGTGTATCTTTACGCGAGTCGGATAGATGAGAGCACTCGATATTTTTAGTTCACATATATTCGCTGAACGGATCGAGTTCTTACTAGGCTTAATCGATAGCCTGAGTTTGATTTATATAATGAAAGTGTCTTTAGTTTTGCTGTACGTATACTATGAACGGAGCTATTATGACGCAAAGTCGAATTATGAAAAATTTTCATTAAGAAACGTCTCCCTTGTCATCGTCATCGTCGCCCAAATCTCCAGCCAATGAGGAAGCGCAAAAGTTGTACGGTTGGCGCATTCGACATAAGATTGCGCTAGCGGCGCTCCGTGATATTACTGTTCGCTCGGTTTTGACAGGTAGGTTAAGTTTGCCAGAGTGCATTTATAATAAATAAATATAAAGGTTAACTTCGCGTAAATAAACTCAATCAACAACTGTCCGGCTCGCGTATAGATTAATTAATAATTAATAGTTTAATCAGGTAAGAAATAAATAAATCATTATTGCATATGCAGAGATAACTGATATAATCTTTACAAATAACTTGATGGGTTGAAAACTAGCAAAAATTGTATTTATTTAGGTACATTCAATTATATATAAATAAATATATTTATTAGTTAAAGAAATTAATACAAAAAATATAAAAATTTATATAGAAATTAAAAATTAACATATAAAAAAATTTTAGTTAAAAAACTTAGCGCTGCTATGCTGAACAACGTGCTAATGAAATTAGCAGCGCCAAGTTTTTTAACTAAAATTTTTTTTATATGTATTAATTTTTAATTTCTATATAAATTTTTATATTTTTTGTATTAATTTCTAATTTTTAATTTTTTTAATAATTTTTAATTTTGTATTCTTTTTCTTTTTCTTTTTTTTTTAAATTAAACTTTTCAGGATATATGCATACATATGATTATTGGAATGTATATAATTGTTCATATTTTCAACGATTTTTTATAATAGATATATTACAATTCATTTAATATAATTTTTTTTTATGATTAGAAATGAAAAAGAAATATATTTTATAGTGAAAATTTTTATTCAGTTGGCGCAACTTTTTAGTATTATTTTTGTAGGAAATTAAAACAATTATTTTGTACAACTTTTTTTAGTTAAAATATTTTAAGTTTTTATTTTCAATTAGCGTAATTTTTGGATATCATTATTTTTGTAGGATATAATGTAGGAAATTAAAACAATTATTTTGTATAAATTTTTTTGTTAAAATATTTTTATAAGTTTTTATTTTCACTTAGCGCAATTTTTTTGATATCATTATTTTTGTAGGATATATTTTACACAAAATTAAAATAATTTGTAGAACAGTTTTTTACGGATTAAAATAACACTATTTTGTGCAGATTAAAATAACTATTTTGTAGATTAAAATAATCCTATTTTGGAGATAGGTTTTTTACAGTAGTTTTTTACAGTTAATAATACACTATTTTGCAAATTCATATACTGTTTTTTACGCGGACTTAGCACTTTTTTTTACCTTTTTTTTAAATAATAATTAACTCAGACAAGCACGAATTAATTTCGATTAATTTTAATTTAAACAAATTTAAGAATAATTTTTATAGTATTCCTATTGTATATCATTTTTAACAGAACTGACACATCAATGACAAATCAAAGATATATTGTAATTAATGAAAATTTTTATATTATATAAATAACGCGAAAATTTTATCTAAATAAATTTGTTAATGTAGATTTATACTGATATATCTGATATAAATTTCAATACGAAAACAAAGAATATTTGTCAAGAAATTTAAACTATATTGCTGTAAGAGTGAAAATAATTTTATAAATACAAATACTACTATTCTATCTAATTAATTTTTATCATTCAGATTCTCAACTTTTATCAAATAAAAACAGGTATATCTTTTATAGTAAAAATTCTGCAGCGATGAAAATAATAAATGTTAAAACTGGATGCAAGTAACTACATATATCATATATATCATATTTACATTGTTAATGTTTTACATGATTTCCTGATTACATTTTTATTTTATTTTAATATTTAGTTCTTTGTTGTTAGAGTGAAAAAGTATTTTATAAAGATTGAATTAATTAAATATTTTATAAAGAAACATGTTTCATACAATAAGTAAATATAATTATTATGATGATTTTGTTGATTGATTTTAAGATCATAATATACATTCAGCAACAGTTCGTATAAATAAAACTATTTATCCATAACTTTTATTTCTATTTAAAAATAATTTCATTTTTAATTACTATATTGAACTATATTATTTATTTTTAAGCTTAAATATTGTCAGTAATGTTTTATAATTTAACTTTTTTGTTAAATATTCTATCATGTATAAAAAAATAATATTTATATTAAACGTTATGAAGATCATTCATAATTTAAATAAATATTGCTATATTAAAGGAGCAAAAAGGAAAGAAGATCAATTGGAAGAATCAAAAGAAAATCAGTTGGAAAAATCTTATATATCAGAATCGGAATATGAACCCTCTGAAGGTGAGGATACAGCAGATGATTCAGAAAATGAAGATGAATCAGAAAAAGCAACTCATTGGAAAGTACTGCTATTTCTTCAACGGATGTTTCATTATTAAATGCTTCGTTCAATATTCCCGGAAATTCTGCATGTGACGATGCCATACTGAAAGCAGATTTGTCTAAAGGACCGAAAGGTGATGGCAAAGCAAGCTGTTGCATTTACTGCGGAAAATTTCAAATGAAACTCCCACGGCATTTAGCATCAAAACATTTTAATGAAAAAGAAGTTTCTGATTTTCTCAAATTACCAAAAGGTCCACCAAAAAATGCAGCAATTGCAAATATTCGAAAGAAAGGAAATTTTCTTTATAATGTTGATGCAGAGAAAAATGGTGGAAAACTGATACCTGTGAGACGTCCACGAACTGAGGAAAAACGTTCAGGTGAAAATTTTACAGCCTGCCCAAAGTGCAAAGGTTTTTATACCAAAAATAATCTAAGGCATCATTATGCAAAATGTACTAATAAAAATGTAAATACTCGAGGAATATTAGTTGCTGCTAGGACTGCAATAGGACGAATTCATCCGGTAGCTTCTATAATAATGCGGCAATACATTATTCCACATATGAAAGAGAATGACGTGACGAATTGTACGATACGATAAATTACTTATACTTTATGGCAATAAATTATGTCGTGAACATAGACAACAATATCATCACTCTATGATTCGAGCACAATTACGATTACTTGGTCGTTTTCTTATAGAATTAAAAAAATTAATTCTGAAATTACGGATTTTAGCTCCTTATATGATTCAAAATATTACCGTAGTGCAATCGAAGCAGTTAATGTTGTCGCTGGTTTAGATGAAGAAAAAGGAATTTATAAAACGCCGGCAAATGCATCATCTCTTGGCACATTTTTGAAAAAAGTTGGTCTTACTTGGAAAGCTGAATGTATAGCATCCATGACAAAATTAGAGAGAAAAATTGCAAAAACTTTTTGACGCTATATGAAGATGATTATTTAGGAAGTGTCAATAAAACGGTAATGGAAACACAAGTAATGAACAGACGTCAGAAAAAAATTGAGTTACCACAAACTGAAGATATAAAGATTTTAAGTAATTATGTTGAGAAACAAGTTGAAGATAATTGGGCATTGTTGGAGAAAGGAAAATCTTGCGGAAGCTACGCTAATTTACATACAAGTTTTCAACCGAAAACGAGCAGGAGAGCTTGAAAGACTCTTGATATCTGATTTTAAGAATAAACAATCAGTTCCAGATGATGATGAAACATATCACAAACTTTCAAAATCCAGTCAACAGGTTGCTAAACAATATGTACGAATCGAAATAAGAGGAAAACTCAATCGAGTTGTTCCAATACTGTTGAATTTAAAGATGCATGATAGTATTGGTGCTTTTAAAATATCGTAGAAATATGGGTATTTCTTCGAAAAATCCTTATGTATTTGGTTTGCCAAATTGCAATCCGAAACGTCATCGATTTTTGAGAGCAACTGTGTTAATGAGAAAATTTTCGAAGGACTGTGGAGCCAAAAAGCCATTTACATTACGTGGTACTTTTCTGCGCAAGGATATAGCAACCAAATGTGCTGATATGGAAATGAATGAGACAGAAATTTCGAGAGTGGCTAATTTTATGGGACATCATATAGATATCCATAAAAATATTTATCGACAACCAGTAGCAAAAGTAGATATTTTGTCAATGTCAAAAGTTCTAGAGAAAGCTCAGGAACATGAAAGTGATTCGGAGCCAAGTATAGATAATCAACAAGACTCTGGACTACATTCATCAGAGAATGTACATGACACAGAGACAAGCAATGTTGATGATTCTATAGATATTTCTCTTGAAAAGAAAAATGATTCCTCATTAATATCTTCTAGCGATAATGAAAGAGTATTAAAAAGGAAAAGATCACCAGGATCAAAATTTAAGCTGCAAAAATCGAAGAAAAATAATGAAGTGGATACATCGACTGATAGTTATCAAGATTCTTCACTTGAGTTATCACATTCAAGAAAACGCAAGCGATTGAATGATGATAAAGAAAATTCTGAAATAACAAAAAAGATTGTAAAAAAACGTTGGACTGAAAAAGAAATACAAAGCGTTGGATATTATTTCAGTGATTACATTGAAAATCATATTCTCCCCTCGTTACCTAAAATTAAAGAAATTCAAAGAGATTACAACGTTTTGCAGTCACGAACACCAGCTGTTGTGAAAACTTGGTTACACAACCAAATTCGAAATGCGAAAAAACAAAAAAACATTCCATTGCCATTGAAAAAAGTAAAAACTAGGAAAAGCCCATCGAAAGAATATTGGACAAAGCACATGACTTACATCTTTGCTTCTCATCTTACTAAAGGTCATGTACCCTCCATTCATGAATGTCGAGAAGTAATTAAGGGGAATAAAATTTTCGCAAAAATATCACCTAAAAAAATGCAAAATTATGTCACTAAAATAATTAAAAAAGGCACTGAAAAAACAAAATAGGTATTTTATGGTAAACATAACAATTTCAGAGAAAAATATTCTTGCGTTTTGGCGTTTTCTTTATTTTATTGTCTAAAAGAAAATAAGTTAATATTATTTTAGCTATTTTTTTATTTTATTGTTATATTTTTTTAATGTTATTTTGTGTAAAAGATAATAATTTAATTTAATTAGTTATGTAAAAGAATAATTTAGCAATTTAGTAATTTTCCGTTTTTTTAAATTAATTATTGTTATCTAACTATAGAAGTAACAAGATAAATTTGCTTCTGATAAGTTTGCTTCTGCAAATACTACAAACTTCTGTATTTTTCTAAAATATCTGTTTATAAAAATATCAAAATAAAATGTCTGTAAAACATAAGATATTTCCATATTGTATTTTATAAACTGAAAATTTTATATTGTAATTTCTGTAAAAAAAAGCGGCACTTTTAAAACTCACCTTGCCGGAGGCATTAATTATTTTATATTGTATTGTTGACAAACAAAAATAAAAAAGTTACAATATTTATGTTTTTTATATTTGAAATATCGACACCTACATCCTAATACCTCTTGACTCGGACTGAAAGGTAGCAAATATGTATAATGAAACGTTTAAACTTATTTCAATTTCATGTGAAGAAGTACAATAATTTACTTTAATCATTTACTTTATCATTTTCTAACAATAAGTATCAACTTTATTGGAGGTATTAATTATAAACTTCCAGATGTTGTTAAAAAATTATTTTGCAATGCTAGAATGAAATTTATTGAAACAAAAAAATTCTTTTGATAATAATAAGTAATATATTAAAAGTTAGTAATATCTCTCTATAAAAGTTATTTTAAAGAAAAAATGTATACAAATAGCTTAAATAAATAACACTTAAATAAGAGAATTTAGTATTATCTTTAGCCACCATTTCAAAGATGTAATGATCTGAAATGTACTAATTCATTATATGTATATATGTATATACTTTCATGATTATGTTGTGAGGGTCCTGAATCATATTTTCAAGACACTGTGTATAATGCTAAATTCTCTTATAAATATTATTTATTATACATCTTTTTTTTGAAATAACTTTTATAATAAGATAGAGCTACTTAACTTTTAATATATTTATTATTATAAAAAAAATTTTTTAATACATAATATATTAGAATTTTTTGCAATCGCTAGTGAAATAATCAAAGGTTAAAAGTAAAACGTTTAACAGATGATATATTAATAAATTGCAAGATATTTTGTATGCTGCGAAATTTCCCAGAAATATATCATATTGAGATATTCATCATGCACATACATCAATAGATATAATGAATTAATATTTGTATTAATAATCGTAAATCATAAAATGTTTATACTTTTGATATATATATATATATATATATATATATATATATATAACATACATATGTATAATGATCAGGAAAGTAAAAATGATATAATCTGGAATGTCCTGGAAAATACTATATTAAATGTCTTGGAATCTACCTATATATTATATGTATACATAAATGTATGTACATTCATGATGTACATACATAGTGGTGTGAAAAGTGCCAATTGCCCAAAATGATATAATCTGGGACGTTCTGGAAAACACCATAGCATATAAATGTCCTGTAATCTACCAATATATTACATGTACATACATAAAATGTATGTACATTCAAGATGTACGTACATAGAGTCCCAATGAAAAATGCCAATAGATCAGAATGGTACATTGCAGGACGTCCAGGAATTCACTGTTTGACACAATATTTTTCTAAGACCGTCCTGGAATGCACTAAATGTCCCCAAAGCTGCCGCATGACATAATAAAATGTTCTGGAACATGCCGCGTGACATATATATATATATATATATATATATATATATATACATATATACAGGGTGATTCTAAATAACTATGCTATTGCAAAAACATAATCTTGACCGAATTCTAAGACGATCTTTTCTTTGGCAAAATTTCGTCCGAAGCTTAGTTTTTGAATTATTAAAGGAAGTAGTTAACGTATGACGGGTCGAATACAAGAGGCAGGCAAGGGTGGCGCGATTCACCGTCAGACGCGGGTGCTTACGCGGGGCGCCTGCTGCGATCAGCTGGTCGCTATACTATGCACGGACATACATGCGAATACATTTTTTTTTATACACAGGGGAAATCCTCATGGATACCCCCCTCCCCGGGGAGGGAGAGAGGGTTATGCCGGACTCCTACCGGCTAAAACCTCTGCGGGTGTCCTCCACCGCGGTGTCACGGGGGAGCCACGGATACGCCACAGGCATTCTTCCGCGACTTCCCCACCGCAATCCCTCGTTGTAGCCGAGAGGGAGGACACCCGTCCGCCTCCCGGCTCCGTCTAATGGAGTTCTGTCCCGGTGGGAGATCTCCCCGCTCTACACCGGGGCCCCCTTGCCGCGGCCCCTGAACGGGGCCTCTTCTTATGCCGGATGGGGGGTGGGAGGGGGAGCACCAGGTAGGCCATCAGGCCCTGCCAGCCCCGGAACCTCCCTCTAGCCCCCCATCTGTCCACCTAGCCTGCAGTGAGGGGGGAGCGGGCCCCCAATAGCCCCCCCACTCAATCAATCCCGCGCTGGGGCCTGGGGCCCAGGCACGGGTCGCCTTCTCCTCCCTCGCCGCATCCTCCGGGCCGCGACATCCTGCGCTTCTGGGGGCGGCATCCGTCGACGGACCATCTCCGCCTCCTCCTTGGTCCTCATGACCTCCTCGCAAAAGGAGGCTACCGCCCTCCATTGCTCCTCCCCCCGCACCATGGCCCGCATCACGGTGCGGATGGAGAGATCTTCCCCCACCACCGCAGCCAAGGAACGGCGCTGCACCTCCCAGGCCGGACAGGCCTCGAGGGTGTGCTGCGCCGTGTCCCGGTCTCCCCTGCAGTGATGGCACCCGGGGGTCGCATCCCTCCCGATGCGGCACAGGTAGTAACCGAAGCAACCATGCCCGGTCACCACCTGCGCCATCCGGAAGGTGATGCGCCCCCAGGTCCTCCCCAGCCACTCCCTGAAAACAGGGAGAATGGCCCCCACTACTCTTTGGCCCTCGTGGGCCGGCCAGGCTAATTGCCGCTGCCAGTCCGCGAGGACCAATTCCGCCGCTTGACGGCCAATGGCCCTCCTGGTCCCCGGCCCCACGATGGTTCCCCCCCCACGGAGCTCCCTTACCCCCCAATATGCGGCCGACTGGCCACGCGCCAAGAGCTCCAGGGGGGGAACCCGCCAGGATTGCCGCCGCCGCATACGCGACAGTACGGTAAGCGCGCGGTCCTCAATACAATGGGGCGGCGTGTCCCTCGTAGCATGTTCCTGATCCTTCTGGACCCCGAGGCCGCATCCGCCCAAATCGGGGCCCCGTAGAGGGCCACCGATCCGACCGTGCCCACATACAACCTGCGGACCTGGTCGTCCGGTCCCCCCAGGTTGGGTAGCAGCCTCGCCAGTGAGGCCGCCACCCCACCTATCTTGGGGGCCAACTGAGCAAAATGCTCCTCAAATGTCCACATGCCATCCAGATGGAGACCCAGATATTTCATCCGGGTCCCCACCTGGACGTCATGTCCGTCCACCCTAAATGTGAGCCTGGGGGGGGCCCCCCGGGAGCCGTCATGGAAGAAGACGGCCTCCGTTTTCTGGGGGGCCACCTCCAGGCTCAGCGCCTTTATGCCGCGGACTACCCCCGCCACCGCGATGTTGCCAAGCGTAACCGCGTCCCTCCAGTTCTTCCCCCCGATTACCACCAGCGTGTCATCTGCATAGCAAATGACTTGGCAGCCGGGGGGAAGTATCCTTCCCAGTACCTCATCGTACGCGATGTCCCACAGCAACGGGCCCAAGACGGACCCCTGCGGGACACCGCGCACGATGGGCCTCCGTCTGCGCACCCCCCGGCATCGTGGTAGGCGATGCACCTCTCCTTCAATTACCCTGGTCAGGTAATCCGAGACCCCGTGCGACTGCAGCCCCTCTCCTATCTTGTCCCACGGGAGGGTGTTGAACGCGTTGGCTATGTCCAAGGATACAGCCAACGCCACCCCCCCGCGCTGGACTATCTGTTCCGAGTGGGCCCGCAGACAGTCGATTGCGTCGATCGTCGACCGGCCCGCCCAGAACCCAAATTGGCGCTCATTGAGCCCTGCCACTCGCTGCAGGTGCTCATTGAGACGCCCCACCAGCACGCGTTCCATCAGCTTACCGACCTCGTCCAACAGACAGAGAGGTCGGTAAGCCGATGGGTCATCGGGGTTCCTCCCTCCCTTCGGGAGGAGGACTAATCTCGCCTCCTTCCAGAGGGAGGGGAAGACCCCCTCCCTGAGGCACCTCGTGAAGAGGTACCTCAGGGACCCGCCAGCTTCACCCATGACCAGGGCCCAGATCTTGCCCGGGATGCCGTCCGGACCGGGAGCCTTATTCGGCTTCATCCTCCGGACGGCCTCCCCTATCTCCTCCGCTGTCACCTCCCAGCCCTCCCTCCACTCGGGCATACGGCTCGAGAGGGGGAAGGGCACCGCATCCCCGGCTCCCCCGGGGAAGAGGGTCTCGACCACCTCTTCGAGGAAGCCGGGGGCGAGAGACTCCGTGGTCGGAGGCGCCCGTGGCTTCAACTTCTTGAGGACCATTCTATACGGGCGTCCCCACGGGTCCTCATTCAGGGAGGCGATCAGCTCCTCCCAGGCCCTGGTCTTAGACCTCCCGATGGCCGCGCAAAGGGAGTGCCGAGCCTCGCGATACTCCCCCCGCGCCTGCTCTATGCACGCCTCACTGCTACCCCTCCTTCGCAGGGTCCGTTGGAGCCGGCGCCTGGCCCGGACCGAGGCATCGCGAAGATTCGCGATTTCCTCGGTCCACCAGTACGCCGACCTCTTCCCGCATCCCTTTCTTACCCTTGGCATCGAGGCATCGCAAGCTCTCCAAAGAGCCTCGCGAAGCCTCGACGCCAATTCCTCCACTTCCATTCCTTCCCGCCCCCTGACGATCCTCCCCCCACACCCATAGCGAGGCTTGCATCGAGGCCATCAGGAGGTCCGGGTTCAACCTGGTGAGGGACCACCTGCGCTCCTCCATCACATCCGCCCCGGTGGGGGGCCGAGGGGCAGCCAAACCGAGCTCGATGTACCTGTGATCCGACAGGGTCTCAAGCTCGGCCGCCACCCTCCAGCCCCCCACCCTGCGCAGGGTCGCAGGGGATGCCCACGTCAGGTCGACGATGGACTCCCCCTGCGGCCTCACGCACGTGGGCACGGACCCCTCGTTGAGCAGGGTCAACCCCAGTGACCTTGCCCAGTCCCGCAGCACCTCTCCGCGCCGGTCCCCGTACCGGCAGCCCCAACTCCTCGATTTGGAGTTGAAGTCACCCATCACGAGGACCGGCTCAGGAAGGCCGCTCCTCACTGCCTCCTCCACCTCGCCGAGCTCGTCCTCAAACTGAGCCAGGCTCAGCGAGGAAGGAAGGTATACTCCAATAACGCAGATAGTCCCCGACCTCACCATCACAAAATGCCGGCCCCTGGCCCCCATCCCGCAGGGAGGCGACCTTTCGTCACCCCCCGCACGATGGCCACCAGGGGTACGGCCCTCCCCAGGCACCCGCACGGAAACCAGGACGCATACGGTTCCGACGCTACACCCAACCAACAACCACGCTCCGCCATTGTGTGCAAGAAAAGATCCTGCGCACGGCGGGCGTGGTTGAGGTTGGCCTGCAAAATAGAGGAGCGGACTTGCCCCTAGCCATCTGCTTCCTCCGCGCCCATCTTCTCCGAGTCCCTCCTTACAGTCCTCTCCCTCGGGGGCCTCTGCTCCTTGGGCAGAGGTTTCGGTCGCGGCTGCTGCGGCGCCTCCCATAATTGCTGCTGTTGCCCCTGCTGATGTTTTTGCTGCCGCTGCCTCTGCCGCTGTTGGGGGGCAGACGAGACGGGTGGGGCTCGCCCCAGAAATCGCTCACAGCCAGCTCCTCCCATCCGATGGTCCGCCCTCTTCCCCGCCTCCGCGCATGGTAAGCAGCGAGGGGCCGCTCGGCACGAGGAGGCCGTGTGTCCCGCCGTTCCGCACCTATAGCAGGTGCGGGACCTGTCCTCGGCGTTGCTGCATCTGGCTGCGACATGCCCCTCCCCCCAGCACTTGAAACAGTGGGAGGGACGCGCCACAGCCAACTCCACTCTGGCCGACGTCCACCCTATCCTTAGGCGGGCAGCCGTGACCAAATCGTCCGCCGCCCTAACAGGACAACGGACCAAAGCCACGCCCATTCCATTAGCTGGCCTACTAATGGAGACCTTGATCTGCTCGTGTTTGGCAACGCCCCTATCTGCGATCGCCGCCACGACCTCCTCCGCTGTCACCGCTTCGTCTATCCCCCGGACACGAATCGCCGCCGATGGCCTATCTATTCGGACAGAGGGGTCCTCGGCGAAAACCCCACGCATTTCCGCGGCAAGGGCCTCCGCCTTTGACTCCCTGTCCTCCTTCGTGAGGCCTGGGATCTCGAGGACATACGAGCCCGTCAGTCCACGACGGGCCCGCATGTCCTCGATGCCCAAGCTTCTCAATTTGTCCGTATCTACGGCTCGTCTCGCTCTGCTCAGGACCTTAGCGTATGTACCATCGGGGGCCGTGATGGTGACCGCGGCCATGGACGGAATCCTCCCCCCTTAGTGGGGGAGGAGGGCCCCCCCACCGCCGCCGCGGCTCACCACAAGACCCCTGAATGACCGATTTTCGATCATTGATAATAAATAGTTAAAAATAAATAGGTGAAATAGATAAATAAATAAATAAATAGATAAAGTAGTTAAATAAATATTTAATATTAATATTTTACATGATAATAGTAAAAGTAATAAATATTTTAAAAACACTTATTTAATCTAATTAATTTTTAATAGATATCATACGATGTATGGATATCACACACATTCATGATAATAATAATATTAATATGTTAAATGTTTATTATGTTTACCGCATTCTTCAATCGAACACATGATCGCGTTCGATAGCGCCAGTAGTACCTTAACCTACCGCAACCTACCATGACAAAAAACTGCTTGCAGTCGCCGAATAATTATCGTCGCATTGTCGCGTCGTCGCGTCGTGTAGTAACGTGTCCGCGCGTGTTTCTTTCATCGAGTGATTTTTAATCGCCAACAGTTATTATTCGACTTATTGATTAATAGTGATTAGTGATAGAGTCATTAGTAAATTTCTCGTCTCATCGAGTGAGTAAATAAATGTGATTACGTTAAAGTTTATAAAAGAATACAGTTCATGAAAGAAGAAAAACTTTCAGTTAATAATTTAGTGTGGATTTCTTGTCTTTTGCAACGTGATATCTACGTTAAAGGACCCCGTACGGTTCTTATGGGATTTGGGGTCCCGGTCAAATTGGCTGAATTTTTGATATGTTGTAGATTTTGACTCCCTGAACAAAAGTTCCAATGGCCATTAGGCCAAAAAATCAAAAGTTTTTGAGTTACAGCAGCTCAAATGTCCAAAATTAACCTCCATCGTCTGCCGGTATGACAACCGTTGTCCGACTCTCACGACGTGGACGTGATGGTAGGCACTTGAGATTTAAGTGTTGAAAAAATATAAATGTTAAAGAAGTGTTTGGGAAAATAAGATTTTTAAAAAATGTTAAATAATCGCCGACAATATCGTTTAATTATTCTCTAACATGTAATTATTAACTATATTAGAAGGACGTTTTATCTCTTTGAATATCTTTTCTCACACTTTTATTTATGCACACACATTACACGCACACGCATTCGCACGTACACACAGCTTAAAAAAAATGATGTTTTTTATAAGCACATCGGTACATTTGGACACAATTATATATGTGTTTTTTAGTTATCATATTAATCTGTGAATATAAACATGTGTTTGTATACTTATATTATATGGATAACTCATATGGATAACTCATATTATATGGATAATTCATATTACATGGATAACTCATTATATGGATAACTCATATTACATGGATAACTATTATATGGATAACTTTTTGACTTAATATATTATTTCCACACACACACACACAGACACACTGTTATTGTTCTTATAATATTTACAATAATTATATGTTTCTGATTAATTAAATAATATTGTCGATTATTTTTCTGTTCTGAAATCTGATAAACCCACAGACTTCTATATATTATACTAGACTGCGAACAGGCCGCTTATCGGGCGTCTTCAGGCGTTCCCTTTTCTTCGGAGTGCAAATGTATGTGCATAAATGAGTGTGAGAAAAGACTCTCAAAGGGATAAAATACATCAAATCTCAAGTGCCTACCATCACGTCCACGTCGTGAGAGTCGGACAACGGTTGTCATACCGGCAGACGATGGAGATTAATTTTGGACATTTGAGCTGCTGTAACTCAAAAACTTTTGATTTTTTGGCCTAATGGCCATTGGAACTTTTGTTCAGGGAGTCAAAATCTACAACATATCAAAAATTCAGACAATTTGACCGGGACCCCAAATCCCATAAGAACCGTGCGGGGTCCTTTGAGAACGTACGATCTATCGGAAAATTCATTTCTCCTTCAAGCAATTACAGCAATACATCAAAAGTCATCGAACAAGGTAATGATAACTATTTTTTGACGTTATGTGAAAACAGATCTCGGGAAGTCAGAGGGACAGTGTGTCAAAGGAAATTCGTGAAAAGAGAGGGGTTTTTAGTGGGTAGGGAGTACCGAGTTGGTAATTAGACTTGGTACTCGAGTCCCACATAACTCACCGGACCGACCGGTGAGTATACATAAAATGCATTTTCCCCTCGTAAAAAAAAAAAAAAAACGGGTAAGTGAGCGAATGAGAGAGAGAGAGAGAGAGAGAGAAGAGAGAAAGAGAATGTATGTATTCGCATGTATGTCCGTGCATAGTATAGCGACCAGCTGATCGCAGCAGGCGCCCCGCGTAAGCACCCGCGTCTGACGGTGAATCGCGCCACCCCTGCCTGCCTCTTGTATTCGACCCGTCATACGTTAACTACTTCCTTTAATAATTCAAAAACTATGCTTTGCACGAAATTTTGCCAAAGGAAAAATTGTCTTAGAATGGTGTCAGGAATACGTCATTTTACAGACAGAACGTTTTTCGGGATCGCCCTGTATATAATTATTATCTATTACATATTTATCTATTATAACTATATACAACTTTCATATAAATAAATTTCTTAATTGTCTTTTCTCTTGAAATCTGTCTTCTATTCTTCTTATTATATAGTATTCTTGACTTAAATCTTGATATATTGTTAAATCCATTTATAATCATTAAATTTATTTCTGTTTCATGTGTTCACTGATAATAAGGCACAATATTGCTGTCAGTATACACATTATAAATGTGATGCAACCCTGCCATTCTTCTTGGGCTTATGTTTCTTCACTAAAATCTTGATATATCAAATTCATTGATGGCCATTTAGTTGATTTCTATTGCTTGTCTTCACAGATAATAAGGCGCAACCATGCTGCCAATATGCACATTTTGAGTGCGGCGCAACCATGCTGCCATTCTTCTTGGACTTATATTTTTTCATTCTTCTACATGCAAGTTTTTTTTTATATTATTATATAATATATAATACAGAATATATTAAATTAAATAAATAAATTATAAAATTATACCTATGCGAGTCCAATGTATCCTGTTTCCTAATAAAAATATTTTTGCTGCAATCTTAAACACATTATATAAATAAAATAATCACAAGAGAACAAACAAGAGAAAAAATAATCACAAGAGAACAAATAATTATGATTATATGATATTTTTGCATATAAATAATTAATAAGAGTAAATACTAGGATTGCGCAACAACATAATGTAAGAGTGAATATTAGAGCTGCGTAGCAACATAACATAATGTAAGAGTGAATAATCTTCTGCGAGTCACATAATTATGATTATATAGTATTTCTGCAATCATAAAATATATTTATATATTTGCTGCAATTAGCCAAGAATTGCAGAAATATCATATTGTAGAAATATCATATCAAGATTCAAGATTGTAGAAATATCATATAATCATAATTATATGGCTACACAGAAGATTATATTCTCTCATATTATGTTATATCACATTATTTATTATTATGACTATGCTGCAAATATAAATAATACAACAATAACATAATGTGAGAAAGAATCTTCTGCGTAGTTATATAATTATGATTATATTGTATTTCTACAATCATAGAAGTTTATATATTTGTTGCGTAGCTAAGAATGATTGTAGAATTATCATACAATCATAATTATATGGCTATGCAGAAGATTATTTACTCTCGCATTATGTTATATTATTTATGTAAAAGTTTATATATTTGCAGCGTAGTCATAATATTAAATAATGCAACAATAATATAACATAATGTGAGAGAGAGAATCTTCTGCGTAGCCACATAATTGATTATATAGTATTTCTACAATATGGCTATGCAGAAGATTATTTTCTCTCATTATGTTATATTACATTATTTATTAAAATGACTTTTCTGTAAATAAAAATAATAATTATTATTAACCCTTAGCTGACACACCTCAAAATAATAACGTACGTGCTATAGGGGGTATTTTGGACCCCAGCAAGAAAAAATGTGTATAATTTTTTTATTTATCAATATTTTTATTTGAAAATTTTTATATATGTTCTTTGAAGTTTCTGCTAAAGGATTAAACTGCTTATGAAGCCCAAAATTATTTTTAAGATATTGAAAAAAAATAAAAAACTATGAAAAAAAATAAAAAAAAGGGGGTCAAGCCTCGATTAATACTAGGTGACGCCACAGAACCAAATTTGGCGCGCAACTATGAAAAATTTAAGTTCAAAAACACTCTGGGGTACTTTTAACCCCATGTGCCAGCTACGGGTTAATAATAGAAAGAGAGATAAGCTTACCTGTCTAGGAACATTTTCTTCAGATATGTCCATCTTCAGATATGTATCTTCCATGTTTATTTCAACTTTTTCAATCACTTTATTGACAACAATTTATTAATAATCAACAATAATAATTTGACATGTAAGGTTATGTCAATTATTATTACCGCCACTATTTCGAGATGTCTCCAACTATATTTCCCTCTACGGATGCTTAGAATGAATCTTATTGGTGAATCATTTTTGCTTCCTAGATTCACAGCCAATGAGAGCACGTATAGACGAAATAATATTGTTTTTCTGCTTTTTATTAATAGAATAAAGAATGATAATTATATGTTCTTAACCATCCTTGGTTAATAAAAAACTGATGTGCAAAAGATGACATCGAACTATATTATTGTTATCGAGGAAACCGGTAACAACCGATCTGAGCTCGGTGAAACACATACTCCCTCCGTCTTTTGCCAACCATAGGTTGGCAGCAGTCGAGAGTAAAAATATATAAGATAAATATTTAATTTTTTTACTTACGTCGACCTGGGCCCGGCATTGATGCGACTTCTTAAACTTTAAGTCTTTATAAGACTTTCTAAAAGTACAACGAAACGTTCGCAAACACGTGGAACGATCGAAAGACACGTGCGATGATCTATGGCGTCGGGGAGCAGTGATGCCAGTTTTGAGACACCACCAGCGCTACTAGCGGGCAGCGTCTCGGAATTAACAGCACTGGCTGCGTTCCACTTAACGATCGCAAAGCTCGCAGAATCATCTTATCCTTGTTGTTCACTAAAAGTTAAACGAAGACACATCATGTTTACGAGTGCCGCGATCATAAAGTGGAACGCAGCCACTGTCGACATCATTTCTGCATGTGCGCCTTTCATGGACGACTTTCAACTATTTGTAAACAGAGTTGTACGGTTCGTGATCAAAGCTACGATAACACGTATTCGGCGATAATACTAACTAAAAATATAATAATATAATTGGTTTCCCATTGTTGGAAAGATAAAAAATTTGTTGCCATGTTCTCTCTCTCTCTCTCTTTCAATTTTGTAGTTATGTACATAATAATTTACACATACAGACACACACACACACAGAGTACATATGTATAGGGTGAGGTATAATTTAAAAAGATTAGCTAAATAACTCTTTTATTTTTAATAAGAAAAAAATGCTTCAAACGAATCTTGCTTGGTTTCAAGAAAGACATTCATAAATGACATCATTTTGATTGTAGATTGAACGGACAAACATATTTGAAATTCATAAACTTTCTTTTAAATGGGCCTCAATTTTTTTATATAAATCGATTCCTTGCAATGTTCGATATGAAAATCTAAGGATATAATAGTGAAGAATTTAATAGTTTACAAGATATTTTGTATTTTTCACAATTTGATATATAATTTTACATAAACTATACAATATTTCATAAACTATTATATTTTTGATCGTTATATTTTAGAACTTTTTATTCCGAATATTGCGAGGAATAGATTTATAAAAAAAATTATGGTTGGTCCCATTTAAAAAAAAGTGAATTTCAAATATTCTTGTCCCTCCAATTTACAATTAAAATCAAGTCATCTTCAAATGTTCCTTTTGAAACAAAATAAGATTCGTTTTTTTCTTATTATTAAAAATAAGAATTATTATTGCGTGCGTGCGTGCGTGCGTGCGTGCGTGCGTGCGTGCGTGCGTGCGTGCGTGCGTGCGTGCGTGCGTGCGTGCGTGCGTGCGTGCGTGCGTGCGTGCGTGCGTGCGTGCGTGCGTGCGTGCGTGCGTGCGTGCGTGCGTGCGTGCGTGCGTGCGTGCGTGCGTGCGTGCGTGCGTGCGTGCGTGCGTGCGTGCGTGCGTGCGTGCGTGCGTGCGTGCGTGCGTGCGTGCGTGCGTGCGTGCGTGCGTGCGTGCGTGCGTGCGTGCGTGCGTGCGTGCGTGCGTGCGTGCGTGCGTGCGTGCGTGCGTGCGTGCGTGCGTGCGTGCGTGCGTGCGTGCGTGCGTGCGTGCGTGCGTGCGTGCGTGCGTGCGTGCGTGCGTGCGTGCGTGCGTGCGTGCGTGCGTGCGTGCGTGCGTGCGTGCGTGCGTGCGTGCGTGCGTGCGTGCGTGCGTGCGTGCGTGCGTGCGTGCGTGCGTGCGTGCGTGCGTGCGTGCGTGCGTGCGTGCGTGCGTGCGTGCGTGCGTGCGTGCGTGCGTGCGTGCGTGCGTCGTGCGTGCGTGCGTGCGTGCGTGCGTGCGTGCGTGCGTGCGTGCGTGCGTGCGTGCGTGCGTGCGTGCGTGCGTGCGTGCGTGC
>JALHBL010000386.1:0-23411 GCA_023638675.1 Camponotus pennsylvanicus | reverse complement strand
ACTTAGCTATGATTTCTCTAAATTGCAATCTTTCGAACATAGATTTTAGCAATACATTAATTAAAATAGCAAAAATAAAAATAAAAATGGGATGTATAAAAATCAAACAAATCAACAAAATTAACAATACATTTTTTACTGTAAATTGACAATAGAAACTAAGACTTCTTGATTATGTTTACTTTCTCAGCACAATACAAGCTTAATGCAGTACTAATATACTGCAATTTTTGCTCAAATCTGCTGCTACTTCATTGGCAAACTGTTAATAATTTGTTTATTAGATACAAATCTTTTCTTAATTTATTCGTTTCAACTGAATTTTTTTGCTTATTCATATTTTATGTTTTAAAAAATTTTTATCTTTTTATATTTCTAGATTACAAAATTATTTTCATTGTACGAGTTACCTTTTTGGATCATAAGGGTTAAATTGACTGGATTTTGCTTCGACAGAACTGTAGAACGTAGGAAATTGACATCTTCAAATACAATTGGTATATCGAGATGATTTTGGTTTTTTAACCAGCCGATCATTTGCCATATTAGGAAAAGATATCCTGTAGCCGGTAATAAATTTTTTCTATTAACGACATGCCCGGTCATATATGTAAATTCTTCCTCGAGTAAATTAATGGTAACAATTGCTTCCCCAATGTAAAGTTTTCTTTGTCCGAAATAATGGTATACATGCCAATTTTCGGAATGATCCCATCTGTAAGACGTGTTATTAATTTAACAATATATAAAACAGCCTTATTAGTGTTTAACGTCATTAAAAATAATACAACTTAATTTTCTGCTTTTTAAATTCTGCTATTTTTCTGTAGTAAACATAATATTGAAGAATCTCTTTTCTCTGTGTTATAAGTAAAATTTACCTTATAAGATGAGAAATCATCGGTGTATTACAATTCACAGGAAACTTAACTTCCGGATATAAATTTGCGATTTGCAACTCTAATCCTGCATTATAAAGTTTTCCAATTTCATGTAAGAATATTTCAACATTAGGTTTGTGAGAGAATTTGTATAACGCGACATTTGTCACAGTTTCCTTTAACAAATCGTTAAGAATGTATTGTAGAATGTCGTGCGGACCTATCTCAATCGTCACCGCATCGTTTGGAATAAAACGCACAGCTTCTGAAAATACTACCGGAGCTAACAAATTATTTGTATAATATTTTGCTAGATACGAGATATTTGGAGATGTGCTGAACCATTCATAGGATTCGTTCAACATGTTCAACCACTTTGAGCTCGGAGAGGCTTTTTGTGGCAATATCTGATTCAAGTATTCCAAAAGTTTAACTCTCGCAGGCTCGACGTAACGACTATGAAAAGGTACATGTCCACAGGAAATTTCTTTTACAGAAACGTTGTCATTCTAAACAGAAGTAATTTTTTTAAATAAATTCATTTATTTAATTCAACGTAATTATAAGCATAGATAAATTATTTGTACTTCTTAAGTGTTTTCAAACCTGTAGCTTAGCGAGAAATGCTCTCACAGAGCTTGTTGGCCCACTCACAATATAATTATGCGAACTATTGTAACAAGCTACATCGATATCCGGTGGACACATATTCTTCATAGTTTTAAAATCTAAATTAATTTCAGCCATCATACCACCTATTATTTTTGAGTTAAGAAATGCTAAACTGACATAATAAGCCAACATAATGGTTTCTTCGGCTGTCAAGCATCCATCGGCATATCCACAAACCAATTCGCCAATGGAATGACCCATTATAATATCAGGAGTGATATCAATACTTATTAAGAGATCAACTATTCCGATCTGTAATATACGTAATTTTTTTTATATATTTCAATACTTTCTATTTTTCTTTTAAATAAAAAGTAATATTATAAAAGGTCACAAATTTAACTTTCTGCATACAATTATGAAAGGCTCTTTTTAATTTCAATTCTTTTGCAAGAATTTAGAGTTTTTTATGAAATACTGCACTTTAAAAATACGACGCTTCATTAGATAATACAAAATAATTCCGCGATATATATAGACAATATATTTTTCTTCATACCTGTAATCCAATAAGGCCTACAAATAAGTTGACTACGTTATCGAGAATATATGTGTCTTTATTTATTATAATATCTGTGACAAATATATCATAAGGTTTCAAAACAGTATCGCATTTTTGGATTGCCTTAGCGAATACTGGAAATTCCATTAAAACTCGACCTATATACATATATGTATCAATATTTAAATATATATATATATATAGTATATTATTATTATATAATATTTTAGTTTAGTTCGTATAGGACAGATTTTTTACATCTAAATGTTACCTAAGCAATTATTTAATAAAAATTTACAAACTGGAAATATTATAATTGTTAGTTTTATATATATATTGTATATAAGTATTTTTAATTTTAAATTTTATTGTATGTATTAATAATAATTATTACATTATAATATATTTGATTTACTTGCCCATATTAAAACACTGAGATCCAATTCCAGAAAATATGAAGCAAATCGGTCTTTTCGTATATAAATTGCATCTTCTTTCAATTACTGCATTATCAGTTAGTTTGGATCCAGCAATTATGTATCCTCTGTAGGAATGATCTTTTATATTGCTGCTATGAATACGATGCAGGAGAGATATATATTCTACATCTACTGACCGACTCTGTATCTATAAAGATATATTAATTATAATATATCTTTAATATAATTATACTTTTATATAAAAATAATAATAATAAAAGATAAGATTTAAATAAAAATAATAATAATATAAAATAATAAAAATATTAAATATTATACTTTTATATAAAAAGCATAATTATCTTATAACATTCTAATATATTATTCTTCTTTAAATTTAATTATAATTAAAAATTTATTGTTAATTAAGCAAATGCTTTATATATTTGATTTTGAAAAATCTAAATTCTTTTAAAATATTCTATAATTTATTTCGTTGCCATGTTGGATATTATTTAGTCATTTTATCCAAATAGATATATTAATAGATGCGATTCGAGAACAATCGATTTTAATATGTCTTAGAGCTGTTCATATAATATTTTACTCTTTTTTCGTTTTTATTGACTAAAACCAATTTGAATTTATCTCTATAATTTTTATATCTAGATCTCATGATTAAAATTAATAATTTAATATGATTAATATGCTATAATTAAATATAATTTAAATTATAACAATGATATTTTAAAATTCTTTATTAAACAATCTTTTAAATCATTTTTACCTTTTATTTCATATTAATATATTTTTTATTCTTTGCGTTAAGTTATTTAGTAGTAAAATATACTTACGTCATCTAATATAAATTTAACTGCTTCTTCGGTACGTCCAGATATGACTACAAGCTTAGGTAAATTATTATTTGTTTCATTGACTTTAATTTTCGAATTTGATTTCAATAATAGATGGCAATTAGCACCACCAAATCCGAAATTATTAATACCGATGTAGCCACCCTTCCATTCTGTCGGCTCAATGACTATTTTTACTCTTCCTTCAATGATAGCAGTTAGATCCTTTCGTGGATGTTTAAAATGTATAGTAGGAGGGATTACACCAGTTTCCATCGCTATTAAAACCTTTACAAGATAAATATATTTATTAAAAATATATTTGTTATATTGCACATAGATAATAATATCTTACAATTGTAATAAATAATCAATAAATATAATAATTATAATAAATAATTATAACCAAAAATGACAGTTAAATAAAAAAATATATAAGTTTATATAGCTTTAGTTATATATAGCATTTGATTACATAAGTGTATTAACTCTATGTTTTAAATCTTTCTTGTAAACTTTACCTTTGCAATTTGACATAGACCGCTGGCGGCTTCGGAATGTCCAATATTCGATTTTACTGAACCTATTAATAGAGGAAGATCTCTGTTGATGCATAAAGTTTCATCGATTGCTTGAAGCTCCACGGGATCGCCGGCTAGAGTGCCAGTTGCATGAGCTTCTATGTAAGATAGCTCAAGAGGTGAAACGTTACATTCTTTGTAAAATTCTTCCAATAATATTTTTTGTTTATCTAATGATGGAAAAGTAATTCCTTCTTCTTTAAAACCATCGCAGTTGGTTTTACCATAAACAAAAGTCGCATAGATTCTTTTTGCATCCTTTGCTTTCTGCAGGTATACTACTGTAGCCGCATCACTACGCATGTAACCGGCACCTTCTTCATCGTAAGGTTTACAGTAGCCATCTTCAGATAAAACTCCTAAAATAATATCAATAATTTATTACAATTGAATATAAAAAGTGTAATTTACTTGTTTATTCTCGGTTTCTTAAATAATATATCAAGTATTTGAAAACTTTGATAAATATATAAAAAATAAGCAAATCAGTTATATTGTTATATTTTGGCGAAAACTTTGATAAATATGTAAAATATTTGAAAACTTTGATAAATATATTAAATAAACGAATCAATTATATTGATATATTTTAATTTTTCAGAAACTATTAGATCAAATATTGTGTTAATTAATGCATCAATAAATAAGTTTTACCATTTAACAATCTTGAATACAACATTTTTGAACATAATATTATTTTTCACATACCCAGACAATAAAACTGGTGAGTCACAAAAGGATGAATGCATAAATTGACACTAGCGACAATAGCTGCGTCGCAAATTCCAGATCGAATCAAATTGTAAGCTTCCACCATAGCGAAATGGCTCGAGCTACATGCAGTATCGATGTTATACGATGGTCCAGTAACGTTGAGCCAGTAAGAAATTCTATTTGCCAACATATTTTTAGTGCAACCAAGAATGGGTAATCCAGCAATCTAATTACGATACAGTTTTTATATTAAAAATATTTTTTTACAATATCCTTGTATATACATTTTTTTACAATATCCTTGTATATACATATTAATATGTTCGTACAGTTTTAAGAATGCATGTTTTTCTTATCAATTTTGAATAGTTAAATTATTGACATACATGAGTCTGGAATAATAAAATTATTAACATACATGAGTCTTTTCGTATATTATATCCAGATATGTATCAGAAATTGCCATTGCTGTGACAATTCCCGTCCTTGTTCCCTGCAGTTCTGCGGGATTGACACCTGCGTCAATAATTGCTGCATAGGTGTTTTCGAGCAATATTCTAGCTCCAGGATCGAGCGTATGAGCTTCTACGGCCGATATATTAAAAAATTCTGCATCAAATTTTTCTATATTATTCATTTTTCCTATTCGAGGAGGCATGTCATAGGTATCTGTCAAAATTTAAAACGATTTATATGACAATAACGTACATTTAAATCATAAAAAATTTAAAAAGATTTATATGAAAATAACATATATTTAAATCATAAATAAGAACTGCATTCTTAAAGGTGGGCAAGATATTTTTAAGGATAGACGATATTTCGATTATTTTTCATTTTAACATCAAACGCAAAAAACTTGCGAACATATTATAATAAAAATGATTTATTTAAGTACAAATTGCACATAGAATATTAATCAATTTTAATGTTATATTTATAAGTAAACCGCATAGATATTGCAAATTCGTGAGTATCATTAATATATATTTTACGAGATATTAATAATAAGTATTATCTTTTTAAATATAAAGAACAATGGTATTCTTACTCTGAAAAGAAGTTTACATATACATATACATATTGTCCTGACAAAGATAGTAGAAAATGTGCCCGAGCACTTGAAATATTTTTCTAGAAATAAACAGCCGAGCACTTGAGTTAGAGATAGAACAGATAGGTCGCCCGGGAATTTTCGGTCCGGGATGTCAAGAGTCAGTGAGAATCTCGGCGTCGTTGCGAGAGCACGAGGATTTGCAGAAAGTATTATATCCTTTTGTTAAGTCCTTTAATAATTAAGGATGACTACATGATAATTAGTTATGGGCCCGCGATCTAGGGTTGCCAGCGAAATGACTATTTCCGGGACATTTTTTAGGTGACGGCTGAAAAATAGGTTGTTAGAGAATTTTAGTTAAATTTTTAATTAATTAGTGACTCTCGCATAAACCTCGAACATATTTAGGGGTAAAAAAAACAAAAGTTTTTGTGAAAAAATATAATCATAATAATTATTGCACAGAGTTGACAAAGTATTATAGTACATACAATTTGTACTGTCTAAATAAAAATCAATGTTAGATAAGAACTATAAGTAAGTCAACTACATAATTTAAAAAAAAAACAACTGTATAATTTGGACAATGTTTAAGTTAGTTAACATATTTAAATAAAAATAAACAACTTCAAAATTCAATCACATAAACTATTAAAAAACTTAACTGTATCATTTGGACAATGTTTAAATAAATTAACATACTTAAATATAAAAATAGAAAACTTCAAAATAAAAAAAATATTAACTTAAAAGTTTGGCTCTTTTTTGGCACATTTTTAGATAATACTTAAGTTGACAAAATCAAATAAAAACAAAAAACTTCAAAACTAAAAGAAAATAATTTAAAAGTTTGACTCTTCTGTGGCTCATTAGTTTAATGTGGTGAATCAAACTTAATCTTTTATAATTATATTTGGTATTTATCATTTGTCCTGGTCAACTTCACCAGTTTTTCTCCCTCAAAGTTATTTAAAAGAGATAAAATTTCTGAGCATGCCTCTTCATAATTTATACGAGTCTGTAATTCAGACTTTATCAAATCGATGGATTATATTCCTTTCCTTTGTCCACAAGCTGTTGAGTTGACTAAATATTCTTTCGCAAAACGCGTTACTAGTAGGAATAGAGAGCACAAAAGAAACGATTTTCTTAAGATTTATAAATTCTTTAGATGTGTCTTTTCTAAAAGAATACGCCCAAATTTTATCATTCGACAAATCTTTAGGGAGAGCGTCAAACACAGCCCTTAGACATGTGAACTCTGAATACAGGGAATTGCAGTCAATTGCACTCTCAATTTTCAATAAGGCAGGAAATTCAGACAGCTGGTCCCATGTCAATTTCAGTTTCTCTGATTTAAGAGACAATAACTTGAACTTTTTGTAGATTGTATCTGGGCCAAAATCATATCTGTCTTCCAAGTATTTGATTGCTCTTTGTAGAAATGTATGTGCCTGTGACGTGAATTTTCTCTTTTTGTCTTCAGTAAGGTTTTTGAGAATGCATCTGACTTTATTACCGAAAAAATTATCAGCCAATCGATTTTTTAACTGGTTACAAAGATTTCGCATTATTTGATCAATATCAAGAATGGTGCAGCTATCACTTTCCAATAGTAATATTTGCTAAATTCAAGCAACAAGTTTTGTAGGAAGAAAAGATAGCACTCATTTATACTTTCCTTTGTGCACTCTTTTTCATGACTGAAGTCAGTATTGTCGCAATCTTCAGAAATAAATACCCATAACACCCTGTGGCAGTTATCTGCACCTTTAGTTAAAAAATATATTTCACTGCAGGCCAGCTATACACCAATCTGTCGATAGCTGGCATAAATGAGAGCCATCTTGTAGGGACATGGCGAAGAAGCTCTTTAAATTCAATTTGAGCGAACTCAAAACATTTTTTTAATTTGTTCGTTTTTAAGGCCGAGGAACTAAATTCATTGTATATTTTGATTACAATGCTTTTCACGTCAACGTCTAACCCTTTTAGTGCGTACTTCACACAATTGTTTATTATATGACAATAACAGTTTGCTTTAAAAATAAGATCATTTTCGGCCTTTAGTTTTTGATAAACAGAATTGTGTTTGCCATAGTTCACAGAAACACTATCTGCACTATAAGCACTTATTTGATTTAGATCCAGGCCGGCATCAACAGTAATTTGTTTTAGACATTTAAATATATCTTTAGATGTCTCGTCAGGATCTTCGTAAAAATCTAATAATTTTTTACATATTCCACTCCTTTCGTAAAAATATTGTACGGCAAATGGAAATGTTTTTATGTTACCAACGTTTGATGCATCTGAACTTATTGCAAAATAATGAGAATTTTTCAAATCTGATATAATTTTTTTCTGTTAAAAGGATCCTAAAACTCCTTTTGTGATTATTGATGCTTTAGTCCGACCACATGCTATTTTGGCGGCAACAGGACTATCTGGAATAATTTTACTGATATTTTTAGTAAAACAATTCAAACTATTGTATCTTAAACCATGCTTTACATTATGGTAGACAATAGCTATTTCTGCATTTGTGATTAAAGTCTCTTCCTTTGAAGCTTTTTTAATGAAAATGTTGTTGACACATCTTGCGGTCTTCCTGGACGATTCTAGTTTTTTATGTTTAGCAGAACTTGCGTGAACCTAAAAATTTTATAAATAAAAAAAACGAACTTCAGAGTTAACTAAATACACACAAATTGTTTTATAAAATAGAAAGAATTTTCAGCTTATTTATACTCATAATATTAAATTAATAGTCATGTCGCGACTTGGTTAAATAAGGCAATGATAAATAAACAAACGAAGCAACATTGTTGTTTTCGATTCACTTATTTTTGATCAATAAATTTGATTATCTCTTAACAAAGCAGGGATGTTAAGGAAAAGAAGTAAAGATACTTATTGTCAATGCACGGCGACCTTCGTATTGAACTGCTATCAAAATTACATGTTTTGCACATTGCAGTAAATTCGTTTTTCATTTCAATCCAGTCCTTGAAATCGGGATCATTTTTCCATTTTTCATTAAAACCCGTGAGTCTCTTTTTACTTGATGATGGAAATTGTTTCCATAATGTTACGTTATTGTATAAACGACTCTAAACTCGTAAGTTTCGTCTAACGCGATAAATGCTTATCGAAACAAAGTAACACGTCTTATGCCGCGATTCTAACTAAAACAAAAATTGTGCATGCGGTCGGCGGGCGGGGCCGGTGGCGGACAACAGACAATCGGCTAAGAAATGGAGAGGGTACCGCTGTGCACTCGCAACAAACAAATGCGTTAATTATAGGTACCAATTAGAGACATGAAAGTTATGATTTTGTTGAAATTCTGATTTTCCGAGACAGAAGACTTCAATTACTGGACACGGGACAAGCTTAAGAATTTCGGGACTTTCCCGGAAATCCCGGCCATCTGGCAATTCTACCGCGATCGTATACGGCGCTACATACGCGCGACTACAGCGACACACGTGTTCTTGTTAACTACCTAACGACTAAGAAAGGAAAAGGGCACGTACCTTACTACGCAAGAATTAAGTGAAATCTAGCGTAATTCAAAACATAAATTGGTCCTTCGAGTCGGATATAATTGGAGAAAAGGCCAAGCAAGTGCCAAGAAAGTCAATCGCGAAACGTCTAGTGTTGTAAATCGTGTACAATAAGCAAAAATAGTATAATGCCGTTCGGCGATAAAGAACGAACGCTTCTCAGTCGTGGCAAGCAAGACACGCTGCGAGCAAATCACAAGTGAAACAAAGGCATAAGTAAAAAATCGCCTTAAAAGTGAAGCAAGTGTCGACGATATCAAGTAAATCGCTAAATTCTGTAAAAGCAAGGCCATCAAGGCATTGAGAAAAGCGACAATTATGTCAAGGTCAAGGTAATCGAGATGGGCTCCCTTCATCGACATATTTACCAAGGGATGTTTTGAGCTTCGCAAATGGAGCTCGAATAGCAGCGAATTTCAGAAGAAATTCATAGGCATGAATAGCGCGCAAACTGAAATACAACTAAACAAGAATTATAGCAAGTAAACATTAGGGTTAACTTGGCGAGTCAAGGATGACATCCTAACGTATAGCGTGGACTTGCCAAGCAACAAGCAAGTTACAAAACGCAATATACTTTCTATAGCATCAATGATTTTCGATCCATTAGGCCTTTTAGCACCATACACTATAATAGTAAAAATTCTAATCCAAAGCCTATTGTTGGAGAAATTATCCTGGGATGAAAGCCTACCGTCAAATCTGCATTGTAGATGGATACAATATTACAAGCAATTTAAGTCGCTCAGCAATCTCCCAATTCCAAGGCAAACCACGGCACCAAACACAGTGGAAATACAAATACACGGATTTGCTGATGCTTCTAAGAGCGCTTACGGAGCTTGTGTCTACATTCGTGCCGTTGACAACGAAACAAAAATTCACATTAACTTATTATGCGCCAAGACTAAAGTCGCACCCTTGAAGACTCAAACGATTCCTCGCCTGGAACTCTGCGCGGCGTTGATGCTCGCTAGATTGATTTCAACTGTTGAATGCGCTTTGGACACTAATATCAATTCTGTCACTTATTGGAGCGATTCCACTATAGTCCTGGGCTGGTTAAATGCTCAGCCAAACGGCCTGCCAGTTTTCGAATCCAATCGTGTGGCATGTATACAGGAATTGAGTAATGGTAGAATATGGCGTCATGTGCCCACGGATCAGAATCCCGCTGATTTACTCTCTCGTGGAGCACATCTTCAAGAATTAAATTCGTCCGCACTCTGGTGGCACGGACCTGCCTTCTTAAAAGAGGATCCTCGATGTTGGCCTGATCGATTATCGTGTGCAATAAACACGCAGCCAGCGAAATTTGTTTTAGCAACAACGAATTTACAGAATAGCATTTTCGACGAGTTTCTTCTTCGTCACTCTGCTCTTTCGAAAGTGGTGAGAATATTGGCGTACTGTATTCAATTCATAAACAAGCTAAAATAAAAAAAGTATGAAACTGGAACATCAATTATTCAGCATCGTAAAAGCGATGATGTTTCTGATAAACACGTGCAAAGATCAAGCTTTGATAAGGAGATAGTGATGATACAACAGGGCATTAGTCTGACAAAAATGCCAATAGCCTCATTAAATCCGTTCCTCGACAAAAGTGGCATTATAAGAGTTGGAGGACGATTAGGTAATTCAGAATTCGAAAAGGACAAGAAGTATCCGATTCTCTTACCGGGAAATCACATATTTACGGAGAGCTTATTTTTTGAGAAGCACAAGCAATTATTATATGTAGGGCCTCAAGCACTTTTAGCGTCCATTCGGGAACGATTTTGGCCTTTAAGAGGTAGAATTTTAGCTCGTAAGATCGTCAAATCTTGTACATATTGTTTTCGAGCTAATCCTAGACCAATGCAGCATATCATGGGTCATCTTCCCTCCGCTAGAGTTACAACCACATTTCCCTTTGAAACTACAGGCGTTGATTATGCGGGGCTTTTTCAAATAAAAGATCGCAAAGGAAGGGGTTGTAAAATATCAAAATGTTACATTTGCTTATTCATTTGCTTTGCTACCAAAGCCATGCACTTGAGCTCGTTTCAGATTTGACAGCGGAGGCATTTTTAGCAACGTTGAGACGTTTCGTATCGCGCAGAGCAAAACCGGCACAGATTTATTCTGATAACGGTAAAAACTTTGTTGGTGGAAACAACGCTCTCAAAGAGTTAAATAAATTTTTGAGCGAAGAAGCAAACGTCATAAATGAAGCGATGGCAGAGCAGAGCAGTTCAGATCGAGGCCATCTTAAACTCTCGTCCACTAACTCTTCTTTCCTCTGATCGAAATGATTTTTCCCCCTAACCCCCGCTCATTTTCTTATTGGACGGCGATTCGACTCCGTCATTGACCCGTGCTTACAGTATATTAAGGAATCTCGATTATCTATTTGGCAAAGATTGCAGCAAATTCAACAAAACCCGTGGGAGCGATGGAACAAGGAAAACATATCGGAGCTACAACAGCCAACCAAGTGGCGGTCTTCAATTCCCACTGTGCCACGAGATGCACTTGTTTTGATCAAGGAGGACAATCTTCCACCGTTTAAGTGGAAACTGGGAAGAATTGAAAACACATATACCGGCACGGATGGCATTGCAAGAGTTGCGTCAATACGCACAGCTTCAGGCGTCATTCGTCGCGCCTTCACAAAATTATGTTCACTACCCTTGGAAGTGAAAGCTGACTCACAAGTTTGACGTCATATATTTAAAATATTTAAGTTAAAGATCTCTTATGAAATCATAACCAAAGACACTAACCAAAGATAGTAATATGCGATATAGATTATTTCTAGTATTCAACTATTATTATTCGATCAATTAGTATTGTAAGTTTGTTTGCATATTTAATGTAAGTCATACTAAGTTTTGTTCTTTCAAAAAATTTTCATGTTAGATTAAAGGCAACCCTTTAATATATATATGGAGGCAGGCCCTTAACCAGCCCGTTATGTTAGAGGGGGCAAATAAAATTCTAGATGGGGCAGTCTCAAAAACTCTTTTTCAATGCACAAAATACAATATTTTTTATTATTTAAATATCGATGCAATATTTCATAAGAAATACCAATAATATAAAATTACAATCAGGTAAATGTTAAAATGTTAAAATAATTGTAATTTTCGAGTTGTCTCGTTATTGAAAATTCTATAGGAAAACATTTTGATCGATTGATTCAGTTTTTTTTTTCAAAAGGTAATATTGTCAGATTGGTTTCCCGACCAAACAGCATAATTTTTCTGTGAATAGTTTTTTACTGCCTAGTGCCCTTATATTTGTATTTACGAATTACGTTTTTTACTGCCTAGTGCCCTTAAATATGCAGAGCATTAGGAAACATATAAGATAAAAATTTGCCAGGGGGGCAAATGAAGTCCCTAGGGGGGAGCAATGCCCCCATTTGCCCCCCCTGATTACGGGCCTGTATGGAGGGGTATTATATGTTAAATACTTTAATAATTAAGGATAACTACATGATAATTAGTTATGGGCCCGCGATTGCATACGGCGCTACATACGCGCGACTACAGCGACATACGCGTTCTTGTTAACTAACTAATAACTAAGAAAGGAAAAGGGCACGTGCCTCACTACGCAAGAATTAAGTGAAATCCAGCGTAATTCAAAACCTTTTAAAAGCTTAGAGAAGTGGCTCAGCTCATTTACGATCCCGATATTCGCGATTACGTTCATAACACATATATAAAATATACTTATACATATATATATATATATATATTGAAACTTTCACCGTTTATTTTTTCCGCTCACAAATTTGCAACACCCTAAATTATCACAAACCTCAAAAATACAATACCCTCCATGCACCCCCAACCTAATATCAAAATACCATACATTAATTTAATATCACTCTCAGATAAACATTATATAAATATTAATTACCCCTCTATCCCAAAATCCTCACTAATTTCGCATTAACGGATTACCAATAATTGCCCCCCGCCACTCAATTCCACAATAATACCCAACCTCACTGCATCACAATCCTCAAAAAATTATAAATCCCAAACCACAAAACAACGAAAGAAACCGACCACCCTCTGCATAAAGGGTAATTCACACCAAAAGAAAAACAAGGTGGCTCAAATAAAACATAATATTTTAGTAGCAAGAATAAATATATTTAACATGTGAATAAATTTCAATGTCCGACAGACCATATATAAGAGTCTATAATAATATTAATATTACCGCCGCGGCTACCACCCCGCGTATCACCGGCAGAAAGAAAGCGCAAAGGAAAAGTCCCATCCGCCTAAACACACTTGTTAGATTTCCAGCTACGGATTCCCAAATAATTTTTAACAATAAATACCGCGATATCGGCTCCTGTAATAGTATCCGTCTGTTGGGAATGAGAATAATTGATGATAAAATTATTTTCCCCCCCCGCCCCCAGTTAACGGAATCGATTAAAGCGGCGAGTCGGATATACTGATCTACTACTTTAACGAACGAATCGGGCGACTACGGACTTACATGCGATAACTAATTACATCAAAACGCGAATAATTGGACACCAGAATGACGTAACGAACGATTTGAGCCTCGGAAATATACGAGCCGACGCCGCGATGTAGCAGCCGGCCATCGAGTATCGCAATCGCCTTCGCGCGTGAGCTCTTCGTATCGAAAGTTTAACAGGCAAAGATTCTCACAAAATCACAATAAACGCAACAAGAAAGACAATTAATTTGACCGTCGATTATCGGTATATTACGCGTTAACGAAAAGAAGTTAGACAAGACTCGATAACTCAATAAAAGACACATTAAATTCAACGCGCACAATTACTCTCTATAATATAATACACGGAATGCGAGTCGACGCTGCAACGCAATTGCTAGCTATCGAATCTCGAGATCGCCTTATGTGTGTGAGCTCAGTTAAAGTAATCTTTACGGACGAAAATTTACAGTTAACAACGATAATCGTACAATAAACACGTAAAGTGACTGTCGGCGCGCAACTGGGAGAGAGGGCACTTAATTTTACGAAAGCTCGAACAAAGTCTTTAGGCCGGCCGTCGTACGGTAAGACGCAAATATCGAGAACGCAAAAAAACGAAATTTACAATGAAATTTAGTGACGGCAGCTATACGGCCCCGACACTGTTCGAGCTAATTCTACCTTATTACACAAAAAACGGCCAGATGGGGTCGACGCCTGTCTCACCGGTGACTCCTTGCGGTCCTCCGCGCTCTCGGCATCCGAGTTTCCGATCGATGCGTTTGGGCCGTCGTCCTCGTCGCCGGTCCGCCGAACAGTGGCGAGCGGAAGGCCCGTCGGAATCACGCCGGCGAATTAATTGGTAATTGGGCCACCTGTGGCGCTTCCGCAACCCTCAGGATCGTCGTGTGGCCCATTTTATCCTGCGGCCTTCAGGGCCGTACCTGTGCCTGTCGCACCCCGTTTTCCTCGGATTTTCTTATAATTTCTCTCGTCGAAGCCCGTCAGGAGGGATATCTTCGGCAGCCACTCGCCGTTGATTATAATGTTCTTCTTGAGATCTCTTCCGGCCGAGGCGGCTCCGACGCGGGGTCCCAGTGTTAATTTATCCGCTGGTTGGCCTTCCCCGCTATTATTCTCCGTACCTGCTGGGCATATTAATGTTCACAGGGCGGCAGCGACAGTCTTAAGTGGACTTTAGATAAATTGGCACAATCAAATAATACTTATCCTGGCGTGTTCCTTTTAATCGGCGCCTCCACTCACCCGTTTCCTTGCATGCTGGACTTCTTCCTCAAAGTTGGAGCCACCGGATGAAATCCCGTCCGTGTTTCCCATCGTGCCCGCTCTTAAACCTAATCTTAACGCTAACAAATGAATTTTCACGCAAGGGAGGCGAGTATAACCTCGCCTCCAATAGCCGCTCTCTCCCTAAATTAGGGGAGAACGAGGGCCCAAATTCACTCTCGGTCAGATCTCGCGATCCTTGTGACGGACCGCCAAGTGTCACGTCACAACTCCCCCTCCTAAGAGAGGACCGAGGAGGTCTCGGCTACCGACCAACGTCGACAGCCGTTTAATTTTCTCATCCCGCTAATTGCCCGAGGATTATCCTCGTGACGTTCCTTAAACAAAATTAAATAACATTAGTCCGCTCTCTTCCGCAGTGGATTGCGCTTTCAGTCGATTCTAATCGAGCTAGGAGCATGCGACACAACCAACAACCATTCCATCACAAAAGCGAAAGCCAAAAACACAAGATGAGCGAAGCGGATCCCTTAGCCGAATACGCTGGTTAATAGTGGTGGGAGAGAGGAGGGTAGTAGTCAACAAGACGATGATTCGGTTCCTCAATCCTTTTATTATCTCCTATGAGCGGAGAGGAGCCGGGAAGAAGAGGAAAGAAAAAAAAATATAATAATCGGCAGCTACTTGTGGCCCAGATGGCCCCGGTCCGGGTGGTAGGGTCCCAGATCTCGCCATTCGTCCATTTTTTTCCTCTCACTCCCCTTTGTCGGCAGCTATCTAAGGAAGCGGAATATGGTAGGGTTTGAGATCCTGCACATGCACCTTACCCGCAAAATCGCCATTCAAATGGACGAGCTCACACACAACAGACGAAAGCATACGATCAATGCGAAAAGGTCCGTGGAATTTCGGTGATAACTTGGCGGCAATATTCTGTGCCGCCGACGATAAAACGTGATGGCGCTTCAGTACTAGATCGCCGATCTGAAAAGCAATGTCGCGTCGCTTCACATCGTAATACGCGGCTTGCTTGCGATAGGCTTGCTCCAAATTCTCGTCCACCCAGTTGTATAGTGTACGCAACTTTTTCATTCGCTCCGACCACTCAACGGGGTCTCGCGGTTCGACTTCGGCCGCTCCACGGCAACGATCGCGCAAGCTATTAGAAGGATTCAACTCTCGTCCTAGATTCAAGAAAGCGGGCGATGTGCCTATCGACGAATGGTGAGCCGTGTTATATGCGAAACGGAAGTCTTTCAAGTGCTCATCCCACTCCCGATGGTCTCGATCCAGGAACGCGACTATCATGGTTTTTAAGACCCTATTCACTCGCTCAACGGGATTCGCTTGTGGGTGGTACGGCGGAATAGTGGTGAGCTGGATTCCGTGCTCTTCAGCGAACGATTGCAATGTTCGGTTCGCGAATTCCGTGCCGTTGTCCGTAAGCAGGAACTTTGGCGTACCCCACCGCGAGACTACTTCCTCTAAAGCCTCACAAATCTTTTTCCCGTTAGCGGCGCGTAGCGGAAAACACTCTACCCACTTCGTGAATAAGTCCTGCACGACCAGGATGTACGTGAATCCGGACTTACTCTTGGGAAACGGTCCCATTATATCGGCAGCAATGACAGTCCATGGGCCCTCTACTATGCGACGACCCATGAGTCCAGCCGGGGGAGCTTGTTCCACCTTAGTGCGTTGACACGTGTCGCACTGTCGAACATACCTCGCGACATCCCGAAACATGTTCGGCCAAAAGTACGCGACCGCGAGTCTCTGAAAGGTCTTTTCCACCCCTAGATGTCCGGACCGTGGTTCGTCGTGAGCCTCTCTCAAAGCTTCCTCTCGTCGCTCTTGAGGTAGTACTAATTTCCACCGATCTAAATCCTCGACAATGTCCGATACAATTGCCCTCGGTCTACAATAATACAACTGACCGTCGACCGCCCTCCAATCCGTATATCTTTTAGTTCGGTCAGATACCTCCCTGAAACGCCGGCGATACCACTCATCGGCGGTATCGGCAGCTAAATCTGCTTCCGCGGCAACTAATACTTTAACCTCGGTGTCACCTTCGTACATTCTCGACAGAGCATCCGGTACGTGATGTAACGCGCCTTTCCTATGCACTATCTCGTAATCGTATTCAAGCAGCTCTAAGGCCCACCTTGCGAGTCGACCCGTAGGATTCTTAAGATTATGCAGCCATCGCAAGCTACTGTGGTCAGTTATTACCGTGAACTTATAACCCTCTAGATATGGTCGAAACTTCTTAATAGCCCACACGACAGCTAAGCACTCCTGTTCTGTGACGGAATATTTCTTCTCCGGATCGGATAACGCTCTACTCGCGAAAGCTATTACGTTCTCTTTCCCGTCAATAATTTGCGTTAGAACGGCTCCTATTCCGACGGAACTCGCGTCGGTTTGTAGCGTAAATGGAATACTAAAATCAGGGCACGATAACGTAGGCGCAGTCATTAGATGTGAGCGGATCTGTTCAAACGCACGGACTTGGTCCTCCGCCCACTCCCAACGTTGATTCTTCTTTAGTAATCGCGTTAAGGGTTCACTAATCGTAGCAAACTGCGGAATGAACCGTCTATACCAGGAGGACATACCCAATAAACGACGTAGCTGTTTTAGGTTTCGCGGGGCCGGATATTCTAAGATTGGTTGAGCTTTGTCCGGATCTACGGTTAACCCGTCCCTCTGTACAATAAACCCGAGATAGCGAACCTGTGAGCGACAGAACTCACATTTCGCCGGATTTATCGTGAGACCGGCAGCAAAAATTTTATCCAACACGCGTCCTAACCATTCTAGGTGTTCCTCGAAAGTCGGCGTCACGATCACGATGTCGTCTAGGTACGCGAACGCGTGCGGCTCCATTTCCGGCCCTATCAATTTATCTAATAAACGCTGGAATGTCGCGGGCGCTCCTGTCAGTCCGTAAGGCATTCGCGTGAAGTGGTATAATCCTTTTCCGGGTACGCTAAAGGCGGTAATCTCCCTGCTTTCCTTGGCCAAAGGTATTTGAAAATACGCCTGACTCAAGTCAAGAGTCGAGATGTACTTTGCCGATCTTAGTTTATCTAGAATGCCGTTCATGTTCGGCAGCGGATATGCATCCTTCTTGGACACGCTATTAACTTTCCGGAAGTCTAAACAAAATCTGTATTTCCCGGTAGATTTCTTTACCATGACGATAGGATTTGACCACTCACTAAAAGAAGGCTCTATAATTCCAGCCTCTAACATTTTATCCACTTCATCGCGAATAGCCTCCTGAACCTTAGGTGAGACTAAATAACATCGCTGTTTAATAGGTCGATGTTGGCCAACGTCAATAACATGCTCTGTAAGAGAAGTAACACCGGGGTTTTCGACAGCTATCGGTATCTTATTCTCCAAAAATGACTCTAAGCGTTCATTCTGCAAAGGTGTCAACTCGGGGAGTCCACAGCATACTCGCGATTCCTCGCTCTCCGACTCAAACGGATACCTCACGGCAGGACTATCTCTAAAATTCCATTCCGATAACTCATAATCCACAACTATGCCAAATTTTCGCAAAAAATCCATGCCGACCAAACACGAAACGGTCAAGTCCGGCAGCAAACAAGCGGAGATGGTACGAATCCGATCCCCCAATCGAAACGATAAATCGACCTCTTCGCGCGCCCTCGCTATTCGCCCATTCGCGGTACGAATCCGAGTGACTCGTTGCCGAGTAGGCAGATTCAACCTTCGAACAATTTTAATGGCCTCAGCCCCGAGGATCGTACGAGTCGATCCCGAATCGACGAGCGCTCTTAAAGGTTCCTTATTAACGGCAACGATAAGATAATGCAATGGTGGTAGCTCTAAAGAATCGGTGGGATCGACCATGTTTGACGACAAGACTATCTCGCGCGTGGAGCTCGCGACGCGGGCCTCCCCTTCATTATTCAGAGTCGTAGCGGCCCTCCCTACGACTCTCGGCCTCGTTTCCCGAACACGAGGGACAAGTTTTCACGGTGGCATTCGCCTTGCCGCAACGGTAGCAATACTGGCGACGCGATTCCGAGCATTCACGCGCTATATGGCCGGTCTTTTCACAATTCCAACACTTCACCGTTCGGTTGGAAGCCACTGGAGTGCTAGGAGTCGGAACGGAAGTACCGGCGGTCGCGACAGCAGGAGGCGCAACGGCAACGGTCGCCGGTGCAGCCCGGGTGTCGGTCGCCCCTTTCTGGGCTCGCTTGTCGTTCTTTTTCTTCTTCGTGGACTGCACGCCAGCGATCCCGGCGGCAGCCACGGCAGTCGGGCCTTTCGCGGTCTTGCGCGGAGGACGATACGCTAAATCAGGAAAAATAGACTGATCCGGTGTCGGCGGCGGACGATATTGCGTTAAAGCGTCGTAGCTACGTTCAACACGGGTAGCAGCATATTCTAGCGAGGCGAAATCATAAATATTACAGCGGTGAACCGAAATCTGTAAGCGCGGCAGCATATTACGGTGTGCGTAATTTAACTGTTCCCTCTAAACTCCACGGAGGACTTAATCTATCGAAAAGAGCGCGAATACAAGTCAAATAATCCGCGATAAGTTCGTGTTCACCCTGTGTACGCCGCATAATCTCGTCTCGCAAGGCAAACTGGAAGTCAGGATTCCCGAATCTTTCACGCCATGCAGTCTCAAAAATCTCGCCATGTCCTCCACCGATTACGTTCTCCGCGGTACCAATATAGCGCGATGCCCGACAAAAAGAACGGAATGCATTTGAAAATTTCCTCGTCGCTGACCGTTATTAACGCGCGACCCTCCTCGATACGTGTTAGAAACGTTTCCGCGTCGCTACCTCTCGTGCCGGAAAATTGTAGGTTCCATCGACGCATAACATGATAGACGTCCATGGCGGAAGACGTCGATCTCGGCGTGGATCGGTTATCCATGGACTGCGGGGGTAGTTCTATCCGCGGGGGTCGTACATGCAACCGCGAGCGATCCCCCTCCGTTGCCCCCTCGGCAGCTACGGACCGCTCGTCTCTTCCACTGGGCCTTCCAGGCGCCCCTTCCGGCTGTTCGAACGCTTCAAAATCGACCCCGGTGTCCGCGGCGCCTCCCAACCCAGTAGCGTGCAGTTCTCATGCTTAATTAATCGAGCTCTTAACGCGGGGGCGGTACCCTCACTACTCTGACCCCGTCGCTCTAACTCCGCTCTAAGCTGGTCCACCGACAGCGCGTGAACCCATTCCGTATCGCTCCTATTTTCTACGCTCATCGCGACAACTCGATCTCGAAATTAAATTCAAAATTGGCCGTTATTTCCGGCAACTACACGAGTCGAAAATATACGTATTTCGGTCGACGAAAGCTGTGGTTCCCTCGAGGACGCAAATATTTATATTATACGGCGAAGGCTTTATTCGAGAGATCCTTGAGAGAAGCTAATAATGACAATCGTTAAATTCGAGAAGAATAGGCGAACGCTCCGAACGGTAACGCAAAAAAAAAATAAACATCCGCGCGAAGACAAACGATTCTCAGGATACATTTCGAGCAAGCAATCCCACTAATAATATAATTTTCCCCAATAATCCTCTCGCAAAATCACACCGAAATTCCACAGATAAGGGTAAAAATCAATTCGCAATAAGAATTTTATTACAACAATTAAATCCTGAAAGAAAGCACATTAGCACACCAGATATAAATCAAAGCAAATAATCTCAATCGCAAACAACAGCAAAAAAAATACACAAGAAAAATAAATCGAAATCGGTAACACATCAATATACAAGTTATAGAACCGAATATTATGTAGGCAGCAATTAATGCGCCAATAAACGAAAGAAAAAGAAGAGGGGTACGCAAGCATTCCGTAATTCAATAAGCAACAAGGTTCTCTAACTTGACTTTTCAATAGTCTAATAAAAAAAAATTTAATCAAAAGATTACGAAGTTTTCAAAAAGTTAATAACAATCATTAATAACAACCGAAAAATAATGATAAAGACTCTAAAAATCAATAAAATCTTTGAAAAGTTAAATTCCAACATATAACATCTCAGAATTTCCAATACGTAAAAAAAAATAATAATATTCTTCTTAAATTAAAACTAATTACAAAATTTCTTCTGATCGACAGCTATAATTTGAAATATTCCATTAAATCGATTAAATAGAAGGTCCGACTATTATTCGAAAGGTTTCTAGTACGGAAAAATATTAATCTATATCATATAAGCTTCTGAGAATTTACGATACTTTCAAAACGATTATTTTCAAATTCGTATTTGCTTGCGACCCTCAAACATACGCGAATAATACAAGAGAAATACATGTTCAAATATAAGGCACAAAGAGATATCACAACATTCAAAATTCAATATATATTACAGTTGACCTTGTTATTCTCGATCTCCTTTCCGACTTAACGGATTTTATTCAAACGATAATGCTATAATTTTTCGATAAGCCCTTTTTATAGTGGGCCCCACGTTGGAGCGCCAATTTGTGACCGCTTATTTTTTTATGTTGGGCTAATGTTAATTGTGGCCGGTGATATTGGCCCACGGCACACCTTCGGCGCGATCTTTTCTCAAAATGTAAAACTCTAAAATTGCCTGGCGCCAGGTGCGGGAATCCAACCGCTCTAATAGAATCTCAATAAATTATATAATTTACAACACTTAAAAGACGAAAGCAGCCGAAAGATATCGCGACGGACACTCGGCTAGCCCCGTATCGAAATTGGTAGAGGCGGCGAGTCCGTTTAATTAATTCACAAGGAAGGATCGAGAATACAAGGTGGCTGCAAATAAAACATAATATTTTAGTAACAAGAATAAATATATTTAACATGAATAAATTTCAATGTCCGACAGAATGCGTAGATGTAAAGCGATTTTATAATATAGATTATCAGATTATTAGCCGGCAGCGATTGGCTGGCATCGAGCGCGATCAACGTATCACGTATCACGCGGCAGAAAGAAAGCGCAAAGGAAAAGTCCCGAACCTGCGCTAAACGAAACTTGTTAGAGTTTTTCGCAGCTACGGATTCCCAAATAATTTTTAACAATAAATACCGCGATATCGGCTCCTTCTTGCATGTTGTCCGCCCGTTGGGAATGAGAATAATTCGATGATAATAATCGATTTACGTGCCGCGCACGCAGTTAAAACTTTGAATCGATTAAAAGGCGAGTCGGATATACTGATCTACTACTTTAACGAACGAATCAAGACTACGGACTACGTCGCGATAACTAATTACATCAAACCAACACCGACACCAGAATGACGTAACGAACGATTTGAGCCTTGAAATATTCTTGTCGACGCCGCGATGTAGCAGCCGGCCATCGAGTATCGCAATCGCCTTCGCGCGTGAGCTCTTCGTATCGAAAGTTTAACAGGCAAAGATTCTCACAAAATCACAATAAACGCAACAAGAAAGACAATTAATTTGACCGTCGATTATCGGTATATTACGCGTTAACGAAAAGAAGTTAGACAAGACTCGATAACTCAATAAAAGACACATTAAATTCAACGCGCACAATTACTCTCTATAATATAATACACGGAATGCGAGCTCCACGCCGTAACGCAATTACCAGCTATCGAATCTCGAGATCGCCTTATGTGTGTGAGCTCAGTTAAAGTAATCTTTACGGACGAAAATTTACAGTTAACAACGATAATCGTACAATAAACACGTAAAGTGACTGTCAGAACGCAACTGGGAGAGGAGGGGCACTCAATTTCACGAAAGTTCGAACAGCCCAGTCCCAAGGTCGCTACCGTGGGGCCGTAAGACGCAAATATCGAGAACGCAAAAAAACGAAATTTACAATGAAATTTAGTGACGGCAGCCATACGGCCCCGACACTGTTCGAGCTAATTCTACCTTATTACACAAAAAACGGCCAGATGGGGTCGACGCCTGTCTCACCGGTGACTCCGTGCGGTCCGCGCTCTCGGCATCCGAGTTTCCGATCGATGCGTTTGGGCCGTCGTCCTCGTCGCCGGTCCGCCGAACAGTGGCGAGCGGAAGGCCCGTCGGAATCACGCCGGCGAATTAATTGGTACTTGGGCCACCAGTGCGCTTCCTGCAACCCTCAGGATCGTCGTGTGGCCCATTTTATCCTGCGGCCTTCAGGGCCGTACCTGTGCCTGTCGCACCCCGTTTTCCTCGGATTTTCTTATACTTTCTCTCGTCGAAGCCCGTCAGGAGGATATCTTCGGCAGCCACTCGCCGTTGATTATAATGTTCTTCTTGAGATCTCTTCCGGCCGAGGTGCTCCGACGCGGGGTCCCAGTGTTAATTTATCCGCTGGTTGGCCTTCCCGCTATTATTCTCCGTACCTGCTGGGCATATTAATGTTCACAGGGCGGCAGCGACAGTCTTAAGTGGATCTCGATAAATTGGCACAATCAAATA